>PVJH01005205.1:0-115083 GCA_004026705.1 Nesogale talazaci | reverse complement strand
GTATCCAGTATCAAAGAACAAAAAATCATATCGTTGTAAATGAGGGGTAGTGGGGACCCAAAACCCATCTTTAGACTACTGGACATCTCCTTACAGAAGAGTTGTGAGGAGGAGAGGAACCAGTCGAGGCGTAGTGTAGCTCTGATAAAACATACACCTTTCCTATACTTCTTAAATGCTTCCCCTGCAATATTATGATCTCAATTCCACCTTATAAACTTGGTTGAACCAGAGGATGTACCCTGGAAACACAGGCAATCCAGGACAGAAGAACCCCTCAGGACCATTGGTGAGAGTGGTGAGACTGGGTGGGTGGAGGGACGGTGAGGGAGAAAGGGGAAACAGATTACAAGGATCTGCATATAACCTCCTTCCTGAGGGAAGGACAGCAGAGAAGTGGGTGAAGGGAGACATCGGACAGTGTAAGATATGACAAAATAATAATAGTTGTGTTAGTCTGGGTAGACTAGAGAAACAAATTCATAGACACATATACATATGTGTATATATATGTGTGTATATATGTGTGTGTGTATATATGTATGGGAGAGCTTTACATACAAGAGGAATGGAACATTGAGAAAGCATCCCAATGTAGTCCAGTCCAAGTCCATAGGTCCAATATTACCCCATATGTCCAATACCAATCCATAAGTCCTCTTCATATTCATGAAGCACATGCAATGACGCTAGGACAATCTCAGGCCAGTGGATGCAGAGTCTTGTGGTAGAAGCATCTCAGCACTGACAGGGGCCTCTCTGGGGCTTCTCAAGCATCTCAGCCCTGGCAGTAGTTTTCATGTGGCTTTTGTGGCTACAGAGGTCTGGTTCCATCAGGGTAAGCCCATGTGGCTTCTCCTTCAGGATGTCTCACAGGGAGACCATCTTGTGTTTTGTCAGCTGCAGAGTTTGAATCAAGGACTGAGTTGTAAGTCTCTCATCGTCAAGAGGAAATACAGTGAGATTTCCCATAATTCTCAGGAGAAAGCCATGCAAACACAGAGGTCTCACTGGCTATTTCCAGATTGATAAGCTAGACTCCACCCCTCCACTCCCGATCCAGAAATTGGCATGATTACATGACTGCTACAATAGCTTATAAATTATCAAGGGTTTGTAGGGGAGAGGGGAGTAGGGAGGAAGGGGAAAAATGAGGTGCTGATACCAGGGGCTCAAGTAAAAAGCAAATGTTTGGAGAACGATAATGGCAATAAATGTACAAAAGTGCTTGACACAATGGACATATGTGTGGATTGTGGTAAGAGTTGTATGAGGTCCCAATAAAATAATTAAGTTTTTCAAAATAAGGTGCATCTTTATTTGCTAAAGTTGATAACTGCAGCCATTCATGAAACTTCATATGTAGGAGGTGTGCGATTTTATTCTCCCCTAAAAGATCTAGTAAAATTAGTCACCTGACTTATTTAGCAATTTTTTTGGTCAAACATATGATGACTCTTCACATTAAGTGTTTGCTATTTTTCTAACATAATAATATTTTGTCCAGAGAAGATCCTCTGTTCGGTTTCAATATTTTGTGCTTTGATGAGCTAGCCTCTATTATTAAGTATATGATTAATTTGGGTTCATATTACATAGTTCCCTTGAATAGTCTGTCTTGAAATTCTAATATGCATCATCAAAGAAGCATTGCTCCAGCTGAAATATCAGAGAGCCTATAGCTTTAACCATTAAGAATATTTCCCTTTCCCTCCTTCAAGGAGCCTCTAGGATTTAGCAGAAGACACTATAACTAAAACTTGTCTTAAAAATCACTTGATAGAGTTTCAAGGATACAGAGTAAAGCCTACATCCAGCTCCTTGTTAAATATTTTTATTACTATAACAAAATTTTAGAGAAGACTGAGAGAAAATGTGTATCTTATGGATTTACTCTGAAAGATATTTTATTAAGTTAAAATGTTCTTGTATTATACATTTCTCTTCACTTAAAACTCAATCTGAACCAGGGGTATTCTAAGAATCAATTAATTTATTATCTGTTTAGTAAGTGAACCAGCATTAAGAATTGTTGTTCAAAATAATTCTCATGTTTATTTCCAGAGAGAAAAGTAATTAAATAAGAAAACTAAGAAACAAAACATCTGTCAGAGGATGGATGATGCCTTTAAAATCCTTTGGTTACATACAAACCCATGTATTTTCAGCACCAATTCCAGTTTCTTAATGTGTCAGGGATAAGTCTGTTCAAAGAAATCTGTCCAACTAGACACACACATAAACATTCACCTAAATGTGTCCTCTTGTATTGTTTTGTAACTCAGCTGTATACGGAAACTTTACCTTCTGTATTAGTCCAGGTAGACTAGAGAAACAAAGTCATAAACATGCCTATGTATATAAGGGAGAGGTTTATATAAAAGAGTTATGGAACATTGGGAAAGCAACCCAATCCAAGTCCCTAAGTCCGATATTAGCCCGTATGCCCATTATCAATCCATTAGCCCTCTTCCAACTCACGAAGCAGAGTGGGTGCAGTTCATTCATTAATAATTTTGTGGATTGTGCAAACTCAAATGGAAAGAGTGCTTGTAATACAATGGGAATCTAGCAATTTAAAGTGGTTACAGAGCCTTGTGTGTGTCCAGTGGTGGTAGAAGCATCTCAGCACTGGCAGGAGTCTCCACATGGCTTCTCCAGCTCCCAAGGTCTGGTTCCATCAGGGAAAGCCCATGTGGCTTCTCCTCTGGCTCCTTCGGGGTCTGTCAGCATGCTGCCATCTTGTCTTGTCAGTAGAGCGTCTTCAGAGCACTGAGTCTATAGACTTTCCCCTCCATGGGGGAAATATCATGAAATTTCCCAGAATTCTCAGAGAAAGTCATGCCCACACAGAGGTCTCATTGGCTATCTCCTGATTGACAGGCTAGACTCCACCCTTACACTCTTAATCAAATTGGCACCAGAGTACATGACTGCCACACCTTCCTTACATTCATGTGCTTAATTCTGAATGCCTATTAATGACTTGTCTTTTGCTTTCCTGAAATATACTGTATGGACAACAAACTAATATTTTTGCTTTTTAAAGAAGACGATATCGATCTAGCTTTATCCAGGACTTAATGGTATTAATGAAGTCATACCAGATACAAGACTTTTTATGGCAGCACTTCTGTAGGGTAGAAATAGACTTGGTAAACAGACAGGCCTGTAGATATTAAGCATCAGTGATATGACCTGAAAACTGGGGGATTTCCTGCCTCAAAAAGAAAATACCTTGTATCTACTATTATACCACAAATTATTTTATGCGTTGGAGTGGTAAAGTGAACTTATTTACATGTAGTTCTCTATCCATGTCTATGTAGCTTCTATCAAATGATTGGATAGAACCATGATAATAGAAAGGATTAGTGAGTTTTGTATTAGGTGAGCCATTTCCAAAGCAAGAAGAGAAAGAACCCCACAGGCTTCAAGCCTAGTGGAGCAAGTGCAAGATTCTTGCCTGAAATTGTAGAGGCAACAGAGTCACCAGAAACCGTAGCACCAAAGCCATGAGACAGAGCAGAGACGTTGCACAGATGTAATGAGAACAGAGAGGCAGTGCCAAGAACATGAGGCAGACCAATTGGCTGAGAGGCCACAGAGAGACATGCCTGTCAGCATGCCTGGGAAGAGATAGTGGAAACAAAAAAGTGTATTCTAACCGTTTGTCACGTTAGCTTTCATGATCAGGAATATTGTCTGCGAGTTCTACATGGCCACGGCAATGATTCTTGAACCCAGCAGAGAGGTGGAGTACTGTGAGAGCGAGATTTGATGTCAGAATCCGGTAAAGGAAGATGCAGGGTGGAGGAATATCTTTGTGCCCTGTGACAGCTGGCCTTGCTCTGCAGGGGAGTGGGATTCTCCTCTCTCGGTTAGGCAGAGGAATTCAGGCCTAACTCTGGGGCATTTTATCATTTGGGTTGATTGGGTGTCCAGGCTGAAGAAGTTGTCATATCCTAAAATATGGGATTGTTAAAGTCACTAACCATGTGTTACTATAAAACCTTGTGACGAGTCTTCTCTTAAAGTGTTGGATAAAGTATATAGAGTGATTAGAGATTCTACTAAGGGTATTGAGTGCTGTGAGAAGGAAAGATGGTAAATAAAGTATGGTGACAAGGTACCAACCCCGATGCACACTTTTCCTGAATCAAAGCCATTTAGTCTGCCATTTAGTCTGTTCTGTTGGAACAACAGCCTCTTGACTCCCCATGAGCACAGCCATTTTTTCTCAGTTATCCATAGTTTGTTATATAATTCATACAGTTGAATGCCTTTGAGCAGTCCATAAAACACAAGTAAATATATTTCTGGCACTCTCTGCTTTGAGCTAAGATTTATCTAAGTCAACAATGACATCCTTCATTGCACACCCCTCTGCCCTGCAACACATAGATTTCTTCCAGTCAGTTGGGTAGATTGTCGCTTTCCAAATTTCTTGGCATAGATGAGTGAGTGCTTCCAGTGTTTCATTAACTTGTCGAAACATTTCATTGGGTATTCTGTCAATTCTTATTTTTTGCTAATGTTTTCTATGCAGTTTGGACTGCAGGACTTGTCTCAGCTTGAGACATGATGTCCCCTTCCTAGATGACAGTGCTACAGAGAACAGCACTGAAGATACAGTTTGCAGGGTGTGGTCTGTCTCACCCACCCACATAGGTGCAAACCAAGCAAGAGACAAGTGCAAGAGACCACCAGGGGGAACAAAAACCACAAAGTCCCTGAGGAATCTTGACTGTAGACTTCTGACCCAGGAAGCAGTGCTTAGCATCTCATCTGAACTGGTTGAGGATTATTCACAAGGGGGGCACACTGAAAGTCTAAAGATATAACGGGTGGGGCACTAGGTCACTCCATCCTTGACTGCAGGAAGAGCAATGAGGTCTTTTAGAAGGTGTGCCCCTTGGACTCTAACACAGGACTAAAGAGTGTAGGTGCTGTTAGGTAAGCGGGTCCTAGGATATGGATCCCTTAGAGAAAAGGGGATTACACTGATGGAACATATCAGGATCTGCTCAATATTTAACAGAGGAATATTAATCTAACCTGGGTTAGGACACTAGTTAGATTTTGGATTATTTGTATGGTATCCCTCTCTTTATTTTTTGTTTGTGTCTATCTATATAAGGTAGGATAAAGAATCCCCAGGAGATGGCCATAGGACTGACTGTTTCTGGTGCATGGGAAGGGAGGACAGTTTGGGAGGAGATCATTGAGCCAATGGGGACAGGAACAGGGGAATAGCAAGGGATCTCAAATTGATGGTGAGGAGGGCATAGGGTTCCTGGACAGTTTGATCAATTTAAATATACCTGAGGAGGGACTGAGCCCCAGTGGCATAGTGGTTGTGTGAGGGACTGTGGCCTACAGGGTTGTCAGTTCAAATCCAGCAGCAGCTCTGTAGGGGCAAGACTGGGCCTCCTATTCCCACCAGGGCAGTGATGCCCACAAAACAACAACAAAATACAAAAAAAATAAATGTACCTGAGAGGAATTACTGAGAGTTGAATAATGGGTAAACATGATAATGAGGCCAGAGGAAATAAAAAAGAAAAAGAGGAAAGATGAAGAAACTAAACATTATATACATATATAGGTAAAAATATAGATATGGATATATGTAGACATATAAAGATTGGTGTATTTGTCAACATAGCTGCAAATACAGTAAGGAAACAGATGGATTTTTGGCTTCTACTTAAATCTTATCACAGTACAGGAACAGTTTGTTCTAACAATGTGACAATGTATGATACCTGCCCGACACCATCACTGAAGACAAAATGGGTGCATAATCAAATGTGGTGAAGACAACTGATGGTGTCTGGCTATTCAAATATATAGAATCTGGGGTTTTAAATGTTTGAAGCTAAACAAGCAGCCGTCTAGCAGGGAAGCAACAAAGTTCACAAGGAAGAAGCACACCAGACTGTGTGATCATGAGGTGTCGATGGGAATAGGTGTCAAAAATTCAAAAACAAACACTCAAATTGATGTGAAGGAGCATAGAACAAGTGGAGACCCAAAATTCACTTGCAAGATAAATGAACAGTCCCTCACAGAAAGGCTACTTGGAAGGAATGACATATCCTTCAGCATAGCATTGATTAAACACATAGCAGTATAGCATTGATTAAACACATAGCTATCCTCTAGTTCTGTAATAGTTCCTCCCTTTACTATTATGGTCTTAGTTTTACTTCATTAGTCTTATTAGATTTGTGTATTGTGTTAGTATAGGTAGAATAGAGAAACAAAGCCATAGAAACTCATATGTGTACAAGAAAGAGGTTTACATACAAAAGAAGTTGACTATTGAGAAAACATCCCAGCTTCGTCCAGATTAAGTCCATAAATCCAATTTAGCCCGTTTGTCCAATACCACTCTATAAATTCCTCTCCAGACTCATGAAACACAGGTAATGATGCCAAATGCAGGAAGATCACAGGCCAGTGAGTGGGAAGTCTTGTAGATCCACTGGCATTGTAATCATCTCAAGTACTGGCAGGGTTCTCTCTATGTGGCTTCTCTGGCTCCCAGGACATAGGGTCTGTCAGCGTAGTGCCATGTGTCTTGTCATTAGAGAACTTCTCTGGGAGTGAGCTGAGAGAGAGAAAAAGAAAAATGTCTCCATTCCCCTAGGAGGAAAAACAGTAATTCACAGAATTCGCAGGAGAAGGTCATGCCCACACAGAGACTTCATTGGCTATGATCTGATTGATAGACTAGACTTCATCCTTTTACTCAATTTTGTCAGGTCCCAAACTGATACTAGATAATGTAACTACCCTAAGTATCTTCATTTGTAAAATCAAGATTGTTGGAAGCATGAAATCCAGGATGGATAAACCCTTCAGAAACAGCAATGGGAGAATGATTCCTAGGGTATGGGAAAAGAGGGCACAAAGGGGAGCAGATAGCAATAAGGACTATATAACCATATAACAGAATTGTAGGGGTAGAAGTTATATTGGATGGGCTTCTTTCAGTAACTTTGTTCTTGAAGCTTTGCTACTTCTTACAATGGCACAGCAGTTAGAGGATATAAGCTGCTCAATTTTGGTTAACACTTGAAAGGTTAACTTTTGTGACCAGAACACACACACACACACACACTCCCCTATGATCATCATAAATTTTTTCTACAAACAAATTTACTTATTTTTTCTTATATAATATAATACAACACAAGAAAAACCAATCCCTGCTAATAAATATTGTCTACTTATCAAATAAGTAAAGGTAAAATTCTATCAGAAAAAGGCTAATAAAACTGGTAACAGCATAGATATTTGAGCTAATCTTGTAAAAGGGGGTACATCTTTCTCCAGGAATGGGGAAAATCTTTGTCATTTTTAATATAATTGTTTGATATGCTTTCTTTAAATTGAAACCAAACTGCAACAACAACTTTTGTTCATTTAAGTGCTAACTGATATTGGTGCTTTCTGCTGTAGAACAGAATCTGATCTTGTTAATTTGTAGCTTTAGGTAATAACCCTTTTCTGTATATGTTGAATCAACCGGATGGCCCTACAGAAGGCTCTTTGGGGTGTGGCTACTATCATTCTATTGACATTGACTTGCTTCTTACTTAACTTAATCACAGACTCTGCCATGTTTGAAGCTATCTAAATCTGTTACTATAAAAGGAATCTACATTTTAGGGCTCTTATGAGAATACAGTATTCACATGAATTTTCAGTGACAAATAGTAAAATAATGATCCTAGGAGCAATAACTCATCAGGAAGACAATGAAGTCAGACAGGAAGAGAAAATAAATATTCTTTTACAATTAGGACCTGGTTGTCCCACAATTTTTAATTAGTAAAGAAGTTTTGGACTATCTGAGAAGAAAGTCATTGACTTTCCCCCTGCTAAATCATCTAAGAGAAATCTGTTCATCTTTCTAATCAGGGTACCAATTACCATTCTTCTTTGCTATTTCTGTTTTATCCTAAAATCTCACACAAGTTTTCTAGACTCTCCAGTGAAAACTATTCCTTTCACTCAGCTTCTCCAACATGGAATTGGCATCATGAGCTTTCTAAACAATTACAAACATGTGATTCCATTATCAGAAGGATAAAAGGATTCTTCTATTTGGACACCTTAGACAAGAGAAAAAACTCATAAACTTAAAAATTGGGTTAAGTTTAATTTAATTGAGTTTCTTTGGTATCTGGCTAGAGTCTTCATGGTAGGAAGTTGAAAAGTCTGAGAGCTGTAAAACTGGAAAGATTACCGTAGTACATGAAAGAAACCAGAAAAGTGACAACATTACTGAAATTTTCACATTTTTTATTATTATAATGTCATTTTATTGGGGAATCTTACAGTTCTTATAACAATCCATACATGAATTGTATCAAGCACATCATTATTTTCTCAACATATATTTTCTTTCTTGATTTTAAATCCTTTTATGAGGAGAGCATAAACCTCTTGTCACAATCCATATATAAGTCCATTGTGTGCCAAGCACATGTATACATCTGCTGCCCTCATCATTCTCATAAAATTTGTTTCCTAGCTAAGCCCTTTGGCACTGGTTCCTCCTTTTTCCCTTCCTTCCCTGCCCCCTTCAAAAAACCTTGGTACTTTATAAATTATTACTGCTTTGTCATATCTAACACTGTCCGATGTCTCCCTTCACCCACTTCCCTGTTGTCTGTCCTCCAGGGAGGAGGTTTTATATAGATCCTTATAATTGGTTCCCCCTTTCTAGCCCACCTTCCCTTCACTTATGTCATGTCCAAAGACAAACTCATATTCTTCCTCCTCAAAACATGTACATGTTTAAATCATCTCATCTCCCTGAATGAAATGATCTTCCTTCTCTATAGTCAGGTTCAAAGTTTCTTTGCTTACCACGAGCTGCAGATTTCAATTCTGAAATGTCTCTTACTTTTATCTATTTCTTTTAATGTCAATTATGATTGCTTTCAAGCATCGGGGTCCTTGAGCTTCTTTCTAGACTAGCTTCTAAATCTATGTTAGCAACTCCCGGCAAGTATGCTTTGGGCCTCTTCTCAAACCAATGCCTCTTCCACAAGGCCACCAAATAATCTTCCTTGTTGATAGTGTGTTCAGCTTAATAACGTCAATGTTTTATATATTGTCAACAGACAAACTGTTTGTGAAAAAGTACAAAGGCTTTGGGGGAATTTATCTCTTGGTTGCTCAGCAAACATCAAGGTTTTAGCTTTTGCAATTATATCTCAAATAGGTCAGAATATCGGGATTGGAGTTGGCTTGAACTGTGGTTATGGTACAACTCACTGCATCATGGGTTATGTGTACAGATGGTAACCACCAGCTGCTCTGAACGAGGGAGGTGAGGCTTTCTGCTTTTGTAAATATTATACTCTCAGAATCTCACAAGGGCAGTTCTAATCTGCCCTCCAGGGTCACTTAGAATGGTTGTGGTAGGAAGTATTAAGAATGGTTCACAGTGATGCTCATTTTGAGGGGTTCATGCCCTGTACAGTCTTCTCCCCTTAAGTATGAGCTGGACCTGGTAACTTGTATCCAACAAATGAAATATGGCAAAGTGATAGAATATCATTTCCCATCTTTCATGAACTCTTTAGTTTCTTAAGGCTACATACCTAATGAAGCAAATTACTATGTTAGAGAGAATTATCTGGCAAGGAGCTGCGAGTGACCTCGGAAATGACAGCCAGGGAGGAGCCAACACTTTCAATACCCATGGAAGACATGAGTTTGGAAGCAGACCCTTTCCCAGCCCAGCCATAAGATGAGAGAGTCATGACTGTCACCCTGGTTGCAAACTTCTGGGAATCTGAATCAGACCCACCAGCTAAGTCATATGCATGTACTGGTCCACTGTAACTGTGAGAAAATAAGTGTATGTTGTCTTAAATCAAGATATTTTTGGATAATTTGGTGTTCAGTTATAATTAGCTAATACAATGGGTCTCATTCTTTAAGTACTTATAATATACCTATTTACTATGCTTTTTAATTTGTATTTATTTATTTAGTTAGTTTACCTTAGGAACCTATGGGTGCAACAATAACAAACTTGCTGTAGCAAGATAATTGGCTGAAAGGTGAAAGGAGCAGGTATGAATTAATATCCAGAAATATTCTTATTTTCCAAACCGAACTCCTATCTTACTGCCAGTGAATAAATTCTAACTCACAGTGACCATTTAGGGAAGAATGGAGCTGACTCTGTGGGTTTCTGAGACAGTACATCTTTACAGAAGTACAAAAACTTCCTTCTGTTATGGAGTGACCAGTCCAGCATCTCTGTTAAATCTGAGAAAAAAATAGAGAATAAAGAGAAGATGGATCCTGAGGGTTCTGAGTAGATATAAATAGTTCCCAACTAAGCCAACATGAATGAGTAATGGAATGAATGCTTGAAATGAATGAATGACACCTTCCAGTAGATAGATCTATAGGAAGGCTGATATTTGAAATTGGTATGTGACCTATCAAGTGTTGCCTCCCTACCTGGGATTATATATTATTACATAAACAATTGATGTTTGGAACATTTTGATACTTCTTTACTATAGCTGAGATCAAATTTCCTTGAAATTTCTATTAAAATTCTAACAGCTGCTAATATAGCAAAGACTTCTGAGCAATAATATTCAGCTGAAGTTTTTCTACAGCAGAGTTTAATCTAGTCAGAATTCATTTGACTGCTAGCTATATACCCAGAAAATCATATCAAGTAAGTATAACCAAAAATAGAAATCACTGCTAAATCTGAAATAAATACAGTGTATGATCAGGAATGCTAAAATTCCATGCTCTTGTATTCTAGAGCAATTTAAAAATTAATACTGTAATATTTAAACAAATAATCATATTTATGCTTCATTCTATGAGTTTCCAAACAGTTTAATATTATAACTTTTCTTTGCTAGGCAAGAAGAGATAATTAGTTGTATGATTACAGTTAATTAAGTCAACTACAAAGTTTTGATCTAGTTGTCAATGAAAACTGAAATCAGCATTTACACAAGAGGCACTCAGGCTTTTTCAATTTACTATAATGTGTCACAAATAATGCCTCAGTGTCTCTCTTTTATTTGTTTATCACCATCCAGGAGATTTGTTTTTTTTTAGTCTGGAATTTTTTCCCAAAACTACGTATCTATAATTTTTTTTATTTTTATGAAACAGCCTTATCACCTTCAAAGTACTCACCATTACACTTTCTGCATTTGTGCAATCTGTGATTCCATTCTTGGAAGCTCTTTTCAAGCTCATCTGTTTTGATGGCTGACAGCACCTGCCTTGTTTTTTCTTTACCTCTTTTACTTCCAAACAGCTTCCCTTTCATGTCCCTCTTCATTCATGGAAACAGAAATCCCACAGAGCTCAAGTGAGTATGTTGTATGGTGCAAAAGAGGCATGCTGGGTTTTGGAAAAAAAAATTGGTGCACTGAGATGGCTGCATGAGCTGGTACATTGTCGTGTTGGCAAAACAAGTTCCCTGTCTGCCACAGATTAGGTCTTTTTCTGTCACACACTGTGATGCAATCTTTTCAGAACCTCTAAATAGAAAGCTTGATGAACAGTCTGACCTGGTGGAACAAGTTCCAAATGCATTAGGAGTTGACATTTTCGTCCATCGAAAAGTCGAAAGTCCAGAATGAGGTTTGTCATCAATCGACATGTCACATTTTTTGAAATAAAAAAAAATCACTCATACACATGAGCTTTCCCCATAGCACTGTTCAAAATCATATCAGTTTCTGCAGCATTTTTTTCCAGAACAGGAAAGAAAATTGTGCAGCTGCACACTGTTCTTTTTTATTGGCCATGATGAAAAAAAAATGAGGTTTGAGGGAAATCGTGTTTCTGAAAAAAATCACTCTGACCAGGTAGAACCTTCACAGGTGACGCCACTGGGTACACTAAGAGTGAGTTGCTCTGTGCTTGCCTCGCTGTGTACTACCAAAGCTCCACTCTGCCCAGCCCAGTAGTTTTCTTTTACTTTTTATTGAGGTGGGTGCTCCCTCGTATTTTGTGTTAAGCTTAATTTTGTGCTCTCAGATTGCACATTTACTTTTTTTCCCCCTTTTTCATAATGGGCTGGGGGTGCGATTGTCAGGTTTTAATAAATACTGGCTGCACCCGGTATTGATTTCTGCTTCTCTGGTAATAGTTGGCTCAAACTTTGCAGTCAAGACCAGAATAAAGCCTGTGTGGAGAACAGCACAGCCCTAGCGAACGGGTATCTCAACCACCACAGTGTAATGTTCAACTCTCAAAGGAAACTCAGTTGATACACTCCAACCAAGCCGAACTGAGAACCTGACAGTGGAGTAAGTGATCTGAAAGTAGTACTGCTTACCCATTCTAATGAGTTCCAAACTCCTTATCCTTGACCCGAAATATCTTTGGCTTATTTTTCCACCTCAGAAAGTTTTAATAATGCATTATCATCATAGAGTGCTTTTAAGGGTGCATAAAACTAGGAAAAATATCCAGTCATCTGAAGAAATAATAATAAAATGCCACACGTACCACTCTACCTTTGCAAACTATACCGCAATGATTATCTGTCTCATCGCAGCCATGACCTGTCAATGAAGCTGCATCAACTTTCCCTCAGCTTTGTGATAAAACAAACCAACCGAACTGAAACCCTGTGAATGTTGCCTCTAACACAGGCTGATACCCAGCTTCCTCACGTAACTCTCACTCTTTGCCATGGGGTCAGTGCTGATACAGAGCATCTCCCTGTAGGTTTCGGATACGATAGCTATTTAGGGGAGGAGGAAGCTCAGTCTTTCTCCCTGGTGGTTTCCAAACGTGGATTGCAGCTTTTAATGTGACCACCACACCACCAGGCTCCCTCTCACTTAACTACAGGCACTTTTTATTGACTGTTTTCAGTGTTTTCCACTGTTTTCTAGGCAGTTCTGTGGGAATTAAGGGTTGGAAAGCACACGTCTTTCAGAAATGTCTCCTGTAGAAGATGACAAAAATCAAATACTTGCTAAATAATGTAGAATGGGGTTCTAGGCATAAGATTTGTTCAAGCTCAGCTTCCAGTCTCCTGAGTTGCCTTATGCAAATCACTCAGACTGTTGGGTCTGTGAAAGCATTTCAATGACCTTGAGTGTTTTTTTTTTCTAGTTTTAAGTCCCTTATATAACTGAAGAGGTTTTGAAGAACCCATCCTAACTTCTCAACATTAGCATTCTATAAAGTTTGGTTAATCATAAACAGGAGTAAAATTAATGAACTTTATGTCTGAAAACATGGGAAGCCCTGATTCGGGTTCTGGAGGGAAGAACATACATTTGAAATGCCAGCAGATTCTGAACCACAGACCCACTAACATCTGTGACATTCTTGCTACCTGCTGGCATTGTTGCATTTAGGGATATTTTCTTGTCCTCGAATGGGAGGATCAGTATGGCCACTAGAGAATGTTCCAAGCCAATCCTTCTTTCTAAGACACAGAACTAAACAAACTGCTACTGAAATATGACTGGTTTTTAACATTAATTACAAGGTGGATATGGATTTTACCAGTTTATAACCACCTATGCACAGTTGAATGGAAGAAAATCTATTTATGTAGGAACCATTTTTTCAGTTTTCTTTGATATAGAATGTTAAGAATAAAAAATATGTCAATAACTACTTTGTGTGTTGACACCCAATGTGATACAGAAATTATCCACAGCTTCTTATAATGAGATGTGACAGATGAGTTACAGATCACATTCCATTCCTCTCTGTGGGGTCGATTGATGTCATTTACCTTAGACTGCTCTCCATTATCTAGTAAGCCTAAGGCCAACAGGACCCAGCAAGACCTTGTCAGAAAAATCTTTAACAAGCAAGTTGGGAAAGCACAAGCACATACCAAACAATTGACAAGAAAAGAAGGCTGTCCTTTTGATAAGAGACTATATTAAAAAGCTGTGGCAAGGAAGGTGTTGAAATAATATATTGTAGGAGTCTATGGGCAATTTGGACCAATTTGCTCTCTTTTAGATTTCATACTCAGCTAGAATGTTGAAATAATGAACCAAAGCATCCAAAGCGATCTCTCTGTGAATTGTGAGCTAGAGGATGGTAGGCAGCATTTGCTTTGTGAGATGGCCCTAAGAGGTATTTGCGGAGTGCTAGCTTGTTCTGTCAGCACTTTGATAGGTGATCTCAAGGGTTGATTCACTTCTTCTTACTTGTCTATGAGATCCAGGAACCTCCTAGGAATAACTTACACCACGGGACAGTGAGGTGATTTAAACACACATGGTTCAAGGACAATGGTTATGGTCAGAGGCAAGGTGATTTTGTAGGTTGTGCGGAGACTATTCAGCCATGGAGTTCAACTTGAGCCCTTGAAAGAAGAGCTTTGATAAAAGTGAGACCAAAAAGTGTCTAATAATAATACCTAATTCCTTTATTAAAATATCTGACATTTTAAAAGAGTCAGGCATATGGCATTCTCCATTATGTAGCTAAAGAAAAAAGATAGTAACTGAAATATATTGGGTCGGGGGCACTCAACGCAGTGATATGGCCAACCGAAGCCCAAGAAGAATGTCAAAGAAATAAGAAAGAATGCAAATTAGTGTCACTGCACTGTCATTACAGGATGCCCAGGCCTCACTGTGCTTGGTAGAAGACCTTCAGGAAACCAGATTCAGAAAGGAGGAAAGTGCTAAGCAAAAATGATTACTTTAATCCTCAGGGAAGACACTTTGCAAGGAATCCTGGAAGACTATAAGGAGACTCAAATCAAAACCAAACTCACTGCTATGGGGTGGATGCTCCCTCATAATGATGTTGCAGGACATAGTAGACCTGCCTCTGAGTTTCTGAGACTATGACTCTTTTTAGGGAGTAGAAAGCCCTGTCTGTGTCCATCAGAGCAGCGGGTTTCAAACTGCTGACCTTGTAGTTAGCAGCTCGACATGTAAACACAACATCACTGGGGCTCTTACAGGGAGGCTGGAGTCACAGAAATTCTATGAGTGTTATCTTATATGCAACCAAAGGCAAAGCCAGACCCTATCTATTTTTGAGTTAATGCCAACTCATAATAACTGCATGTATTTTTGAGCAGAATTCTGTCGGATTTTCTTGATGGCAATCTTTATGGGAGTGGATCACCAGACTTCTCTTCTACAGTGGCGCTGGGTGGATTTGGACTACCAACATTAGTTTAGATGTTGAGTATGAACTGTTTTCTCCAAACTAAATGCAAACTTTTCTCTTGAAAAAGAAAAAAAAATCGATTGACAGGTTAATTCTGACTCACGGTGACCCTAAAAGACAAGTGAGAACTGCCCCTTTGTGTTTCTTAGACTTTAAATCTTTACTGTAGCAGACAGACTTATAGGCATGGAGTTGCTGGTGCAGTCAAATTGTACATCTTGGGTTAGCACCGCAATATGTAAAGCATTAAACCACCAGGGTTATTTGTTTTTACCCTAACCTGTTGTAAGTACATAAGAGCAGGTACATTTTATGCAAATTTATGAGCTGTTTCCTCCATGATAACATAATCCTGTTGCTTTTTTGGGCAAGGTAATAAAAGTAGCTTTGATAACACCAATAAAAATTATTCCACTTGAAAAAGTTGGTAATCCTTGGCTTGTAACATAAAGCCCTGCAGATCTGGGTTACTGAGTATGGGAATTAATTGGTGCTATGTTAGATGCAAGGGATATGCTCACGTATTCTCTGATGGCAACAGATGAATAGCGAGAACAGCAAATAGAAATGGCAGCATTAGCAAAAGGCATTGTAAAAGCTAAGGAGCTCAACCTAGGCCTGCAATTTTGCTCATGCTGAAGTCTCTTGAAAAGAATAGTGCCAAAGATTTTATTTTTGAAAAAAATTGTATTTTAATGTTTTAAGAGAAGTTCAAATTGCTTTGGTAGAATTAAGGCAGCTTTGAAATAAGACCAAAAAGAGCCCTCGTGGTGCACCAACTAAGTGTTGGGCAGCTGCATCTCTTGGTAAATCAAACCTTCCATGGGCTCCATAGACGGAAGGATTTGGTGATCTACCCCCATAAAGATTACACCCTTGGAAATGCCAAGAGGCCAGTCTACTCTTTCAGCAGAGTCACTATGAGTAAGAATTTATTGCCCCCAATAATAACTACTTAGATTGATTAAATATACTGCGCCCAGAAAATCTACCGTGGAAGAATTCTTTAGAATCAAGGATAATAAAACTTCATTACTTTGGGCTTTCCAGAGACCCAACCCCTGGAGAAGTACATAAAGTTTGGTAAAATAGAAGGTCAATAAAAAAGAGAAAGACCTTCAGTAAGATGGATTGAGTATGTGTTTGTAACAACGGGCTGAAACATAGCAATGGTCATGAGCATGACTATGTAACTTCCTGTTACATAAGTAATCCTTATATTTTGAAGATTCTGTTGCAATGCTTAACACATTCAGTTGATAATCAAAGGATTAAAATATCAGACCACTCAGAGGTATCTTGAAGAAAGGTTCTAAAAGATGAGTACTTGAACATGCAGAGGACAGTTCTACTTTGATTCACGTGGGGTCTCCACAATTCAAAACAGGCTGAATGGCTACTTTGTCTTTTAATGTTTTCTTTTCTCTTATTGTCTACAAACCAATAGTCGATGTATGTTTTCTATCTTCAATTTTAAAATGAGAATAGTAAATACAGAGGATTAAGTTGCTGATCCTGGAAATGTGGTAAATACATATTAGAGTCAGATTTGCATTCTGTTGTGTCAACTGAGGCAGCAATGATCTCAAATATCTCCAAGTTGCAACTTCAAAGATGGTTCACTGACAGGAAAACCGATGGGTGCTGGCAGCTGACTAGATGTTTGCTGAACTGTCATCAAGAGTCTTGCTTGCTCTCCATTTGGCTGCTTTCTAGGTTTTTCCTATTTAAAAAAATCATTTTATTGGGGACTCATACAACGCTTATCACAATCCACACATACATCTATTGCTTCAAGCATATTTGTTGCCATCATCATTTTCAAAACATTTTCTCTCCACTTGAACCCTTGGTTTCAGCTCCTCTCCCCCACCCTCATGCTCCCTTGATAATTTATAAAGTATTATTGTTTCATGTCTTACATGTTCGATGTCTTCCTTCACCCACTTTTCTGTTATCCATCCCCCAGGGAAGGGGTTATATGTATATCATTGTGATTGTTTCCTCCTTTCTCCACAACCTTCCCCTGACCCTGGTAATACTACACTCATTTGGTCCTAAGGGGTTTATCTGTCCCGGATTCCCTGTGTTTTCAGCTCTTATCTGTACCAGTACACATCCTCTGATTTAGCCAAATTTGTAAAGTAGAATTGGGATCATGATAGTGGGAGGTGGAGGTGGGGAGGAAGTTGTATACTGCACCCTGACTGGCTCATCTCCTCTCTGTAACTCTTCTGTAAGGGGATTTCCAGTTACCGTCAGAAGGTCTCCACTCTCCACTCCCCTTCATTCACAATGATATGAATTTTTTTCTTTGATGCCTGTGGCAGTCATATGCTTGTTAATTTCATGTTTGAGATGTAGGGGTGGAGTCTGGCCTGTTAATCTGGAGATAGCCATTGAGTAGCCAATGAGGCCTCCATATAGGCATGGCTTTCTCCTGAGACTTCTGGGAAATCTCGCGATATTTCCCTCATGGAGATGAGAAGCTATGTCCCCAGTGATTGGGCGCTAGTCTCAGAGACAACGAACTAAGGGCATGACAAGATGGCAGCATCCGAGGAGCTGGAGACTGAGGAGAAGCCACACGGCCTTATCCTGATGGAACCAGACTTCTGAAGCTGGAGAAGCTTTATGGAGATCCCTGCCAGCACTGAGTTGCTTCTGCTACTACTGGATGCTGTTGATGGACCTAAGCCCTGGGAGCGAGGAGCCATGGGGAGACCCCTGCCAGCACCAGGATTCTACACCCACTGGCCTATGACTTTATGAGTCGGAAGAAAACTTTATAGACTGATATAGAGCATATGGGCTATTATAGGACTTATGACTTTGAACTGGACTGGGCTGGGATTTCTTTTTTTTTTTCTATCTCAATGTCCCATTCCTTTTGTATATAAACCATTTCCTTATATCCATATGTATATCTATCAATTTGTTTCTCTAGTCTACCTGGACTAACACAATGCCTGATACCTGATACTAAAGATGTCTCATGATCACACAGGCTGGTTTGCTTCTTCCATGTGAGCGTTGTTGCTTCTAGCATTGACTGTTTGTCATGAAGCCTTTAAGACCCAAGATGCTATATCTTTTGATAGCTGGGCACCATCAGCTGTCTTTATCATATTTGCTTATGCACCCACTTTGTTTTCAGAGATCATGTCAGGAAAGTGAGCATCATGGAATACCAGTTTAACAGTTTTCTTGCATGGAGGGAGTACTTAAGTAAAGACCCAATGTCCATCTGCTACCTTGATACTAAACCTATAAATATATGCATATAGATCTATTTCTCTATCATCATATATAAATATATTTACATTTGTACATGTCTGTATTTAGACCTCTATAAATATTCATTTCCTCATTCTTTCCTCTATTTCCTTTTATTTTCCTCTTGCCCCACTATCATGCTCAGCCTTCATTTGGATTTCATTAATTCCTCTCAGTTCATGGCCCTTGATCAATTAGCAGTTCTCTTATACCCTCCTCATCATCAATTTTGGATCACTTGTTTTTCCCTTGTCCCTGGATCTGTTAGCACAACTTTCTCTCTTCCCCCAACCCCCTCTCTCAAGTCTCCCAGAACAGTCAGTCCCGTTGTTTTCTCCTCCAGATTATTTACTTCTCTTACCTAGACAGACTTGCAGAGATAATAATATGCAAAAAGCAAAATAAAAAAATAAGACAGAGCAAATCAAAGCAACAAAAAGAAGCAAAACAGTAACAACATAAAAACCAATGACAAGCAAAGTCTGTAACTATTTTAAGGTCGGGTTATTGACCTTTAGGAGTGTTTTCTGGTTAAGTCAGATGGAGTGACACCCCTTAGCCCCAAAGTCTTTATTTGGTATTCTCTGGGGACTTTGTTGCTGTATTCCCCTTGCTGTTCTGTTGCATGCCCTTCATGTTTTGCCTCAGTATGGTGGGGATAGATTAGATGCAATTTCTGTACGGTATCTCAAGTGTTGTCCTGCATATCACTATGGATTAGTGAGGGATGTCATGTCTCATAGGTCCTCACTGTGCATTGACTGCTCAGAGAAGAAATATCCTCCTCAAGACTTGGTGGCTCTGGGTTCCGCCCTCTCATCCTCCCCCTTCATTTGCTCCTGTGTGCTCTGATCAGACCCTCTCCCTGAGCTGTAGCTTCAGTGCTGTCCTCTGAAGTGAATTCTTCTGTGGGGAGGAGAGCTGTCCATGTAGTTGAGATTGGAGCTGGCCCCTCAGACTTTTCTATTGGTTCCGTGGTTCATGCTGGTATGTGACATTCATATCTTGGAGCACTGGATTGAAGTCTTGTCCCTCTTTCCCAGGTTTTTCTAATAGCCTGGGAGTTGAGTTTCAAGAAAATGTGTCACAAGCATAATCTTTGGGACCAGCCTCTGAATTTCTGCAAAGTGAAATTCTACTGAATTATTTTGGTCAAAGTCGTCACAGGGCTTGTTTCAAAGGGAGAGGAAATACTGAAAAGTATAGCAAGAACAGAGACTATTGAAAAGAACTTTCTAAACATCTTTAAGCCATTGTTCTAAGTACTGATTAATGTAAACAACAAAAACTAGTTAGGACAGCTATTGCTTTAATTATCCATAACATTATTGGGTAATTGAGTCTTACTTAATGTTATTGTGTCCTAACTAATTAATAGCCAATTAAATAATTAAACAATGAGAGGATATATATGTGTATATATATAGAGAGAGAGAAAGAGAGAGAGGATATATGTATTGCATGACTCTACTTACATGAAATATCTGGTATAGGCAATTATATTAAATTTACTAGTGATTGCAAGGGATAAGTGGGATGAAAAGATTGAAGGAATTGCAGTGTGCTTTTGCTGTGGGTGACAGAAAATTCTGAAGTAGTTGCTGATTGTCATATGACTTAATAAGCATAATTAATGCCATTGTATTGTACATGGAAAGGTTGTCAAAATGGGATGTTTTGTTACACATATATTTACAGCAATAAAGAGGAAAGTGGAGACTTAATTGATCAATGGAATGTAATATATAGGAGGAATATTTCTATGTATCTTATTATTGAAGGTAAATTTTGGAATAATCCCAACTTCAAAGTTAATAGCTTAAATTGTATCAGGTATGGACTCCACAATCAATCTTATATTCCCATCATGGGAACTGGAGTACATTAAGTACTAACTGATGTTTGAACTCATACCACTAACCAGTCCTTCTGTTTTAAAATTATGGTCAGAATTTTGTCATCCAGTTAGTGCTATTCTTATCCAAACTATTTTAAAAGGCTATGGATTAACAAATGATGTTACTTTATTTGTAATAATTTCAAAAACTCATATTTTAGAATTGCTTTCAGAATTTGTAATACTCCCTTTGAAATCCTGGCAAGTTCTATATTTTGAATGTGACTGATTTTTGAAGTTCTCATAAAAGTCAAATAGAGCCAATACAAGTGAATAAGACTTAACACTAAACAAACTGGACTGGTATTCCTTATTTAAAAAATCATTGGGGACTCTTGCAGCTCTTATAACAATTCACACAACAATTATATCAATCTCATGTGTGCATATGTTGCTATGATCATTTCAAAGCATTTTCTTTCCACTTGAGCACTTGGTATCAGCTACTGTTTTTTCTCTTCCTCCTCAACCCTCATGAACCCTAGATAAATTATGAATTATTGTTATTTACATATCTTACAGTGACCACTATCTCCCTTCACCCATGTTTCTGTTGTTCATTCCTCTGGGGCAGGGAGGTTGTACATCAATCATTGTGATCGGTTTCCCCTTTCCCCTCCTTCTCCCCCTAGTTCTCCATACTCTCATGTATCACTACTCCCATTACTGTTGTTGATGGATTTATCGCCCTTTATTCCATGGGTGAAGGACTCTTATCAATACCAGTATCCATGTTCCAGTAGGGCGGGAAGCATTAAAGAACTAGAGGAATGTTGTATGTTTTGTCGGTGCCATGCTGCACCCTTGCTGACTTGTTTCTTACTTGTGACCCTTCTGGGAGGGGATGTCCAAATGTCTACAGATGGGCTCTGGGTCTCCATTCCAACTTTCCTCACTCACATTGGTACTGATTGTTCATTTGGGCTTTTTGGATGACTGATCCCATGAACACTGCAGCAACACACAGACTGGTTGGTGTGTTTCTTCTGTGTGGGTTTTCTTGCTTCCATGTTTTATGGCTGCTTGTTTAATTTCAAGTGTTTTAAGACCTGAGATGCTTTATCATCTAGTAGCCGGGTACCATCAGTTGTCTTGCTTATGTACCCATTTTTTCTTCAGCGGTGATGTTGGGAAGGTGAGCATCACAGAATGTTAGGTTATTAGAACAAAGAGTTCCTATGTTGGGTCTGGAGAGGGTTGGCGAACCCACCTTAGGCACGCGAAGGGAAATACGACTACTCGAGATGCAAAAGTGGCAAAAGGAGTTTAGTAACTAACTTGATTTAGGGTTTGTTACACTTTGCTAGACAAGAACAACTCAGTGACTTGTAAATTAGAGAACAAGTTCATGAAAGAGAAAGACAGAGAAAAACAAAGTAGCAAAAAGAAGAAAGACCTGTACAGGTTGAGAGAGAGACCAAGTCCTATGCAGGGGCCATCCCCAGAGAGAGGCAAGAGGAGGTAGCTGAGTTTATAGACTTGGGTTTTTATTGGGCTGAATAAACAACACATCTCGATAGCTATGCAAGCAAGCAGCAGTTACAGAAGCAGAATTCTGCAATTAGCCCTAACACCAAGGCTATCCCAGAAACAGAGTGTATGGGGCCTTTTGACACTTTACAGATATGGGTTGAGGCACTCAAGGACAGGCAGTTACTCGAACTCAGAAACATCCTAGTTCTAAAATAGTTCTTGTGTGGCTAATAGTTCAGCTATCTCCAACACTTACATTGGGGGAGAGCTTGAATAGAGGCCTAATTGGACGGATTTTCTTGTTGCTTTTAAGGTAGTTTCCGGCAGCAGTTAGAATAGGCTATAAATATGTTTTTATTTGTATAATTCTATTATATATGAGGGAACTTCCAAAAGTTTGTGAAAAATTGCATTACCAGATAATTGAATTTTTGTATAAATGTTTTGAAGCTCTCTTGTGCATGTGTCACTAGGGGCAACTACTTTGAGGAAGACGGCACAATATATAGATTCTGTTATATATATATTGAGTTTTTAAAAACAGATTATTTTATCAGTGTCTTGTGTAAGATATTGTAGAGACTGACTTTTATGTTACAAATTGAACAGTTTCAAGAGGGTACAACCTGCAAGGAGAAAACTTATCAATAAGAGAGATGGACAATAATTAGGGTGAGGTGGACCTTTCAGGAAGACACTCCAGGGTCCAAAGCTTTACTGCAAGAAGGTTTATATAGTCTTTAGGTCATGTAGCCAGCCTTCTTGTGCCAGGATTACATAAAAGGTCATTTGCAATTCCTGAGGCATACAAAGAAGCATTAACTCATCAGTCCAGATTGTTAAAAGACAGAGGGAGGATGAGCATTGGGAAAATTAAGTAATATCTTTGCAGATTCTGTTTTCTTTAGTCCTTGCCAGGGCAAAGTGTACATTTATCTCAGATGAAAAGACGGGCCACAGCTGCATCATTAGCTCCTGTGGCAAAGCTATCAGCATGCTTTCATGAATGCTTCCGTGACCTTGAGCCATGAAAGGTGGTGATCCTGTCTCATTTGTCTAAGGAACAAACAGCTTTCCCTCCACAGTCTTGTATCACTTATAGCTGGATTTAATGTCTTTCTTGTGCCTAATGTTAGTATAATGTATTAATAGAGCCACTGTTTTATACATATATAATTCTTTGGATTTTTAAGTGTTTCATTTCTACTAACTTTACACCTTATGCATAAGGTGATGGTACTCCCAGCTAATCCAAGGTTTGGAGGTTGAATCCACTCAGAGAAATCTCAGAAGAAAAACCTGGTTATCTGCTGCTGAAAAACCAGGTATTAAAAACCCCAATGGAACACAGTTCTACTCTGACAAATGGGGTTACCATGACTCATAGTTGACTTGATAGCAATTGCAGGTAGATAGTCTTTCGAAAGTGTATTATTTAGTCTGTGATTATTAAGCGTCTTCAAGTCAGATCTGACTCGTAGCAATCCTCTGACCAACAGAACAGAACAAAACACTTATATGCTGTCTTCACATTTGTTTATATTTGATCCTACTGTTGTAGCCACTTTGTCTGTCTGCCTTATTAGACCTTCCTTTATTTCATGAAGCCTCAACTTGACCAAGTACTATGTCTTTCTCCCTGCCCTGGTCCCACCTGACAGCATGTCCAAAAGTATGTGAAATGACATCTTGCCCTCTTCACTTCTAAGGAAAATTTTGGTTGTATGTCTTCCAAGATATACATTCATTCTTCTGACTATCCAGTATTCTTTGCCAACACTATGATTCAAAGGCATAAATTCCACTTCAGTCTTTTTAATACATTGATGATATTTAGCTTTTACAAAAGGCCATAGAAACTATCATGGGTTGGGTCAGGCACACTTTCATTTTCAAAGTGAAGTCTTCACTCTTTAACACCTTAAAGAGATCTTTTAGAGATTTGTGAGCTGCAATGTCCTTTGAGTCCCTGCTTATTTTCTGAGCACTGGTAATGTGTATCCATGCAAAATGAAATCCTTGACAATTTTAGTCTTTATTTACGAGGTTGTTGCTTATTGGTCCAGTTATGAAGATTTGGGTTTTCTTTGTGATCAAGTGTAATCCATACTGAATGTTCTAGTCTTGATATTCATCAGCAAGTGTTTCAAACCCTCTTTGTTTTCAGCATCCAAGACTGTGTCATAGGCATGATACAAATTGTGAATAAATCTTCCTCCAATCCTGATGCTGCATTCCTATATACCTCAGCTTTTCAGACTGTTTGTTTAGCGTACAGATTAGATAAATATGACAAAAGATAAAACCCTGATACACATTGTTCCTGCTTAAAAAAAATAAAATCATCTTTTGGGACTCTTATAACGTTCCATACATGAATTGTATCGATCATATTTATACATATGTTGCCATCATGACTTCCAAAACATTTTCTGCTTGAGCCATTAGTATCAGTTATCTCTCCTGATTTGAAAGCATTCAGGATTACTTCACTGTGTTCGACAAAAATAACACAAGACTTTAAAAATATCAATGATGGCAAATACCTGAGCTATAACATGACCATGTGTTTTGTTTCCAAATTTCTGAGCTAGGATTTTCCACAAGGAGATCAAGTGTATCACATGGTATCAAAAATAGTAAAACAGCTATAAGAATCTGATAAAGGAAAATAAAGTAATGGTTCTGTGAATACATGTAAAATATTTGCAAGGCTGAACTACATCACCAGATTTACTATGATAATTTCAATTGAATCAACAAATAAGCCTATTTCTCTTACTTTACATTTAGCACATTTTCCCATTGTTTCCAACTTTGAACTATCCCAATCAGATTTCTTCAGTGGCACTTTAAGCCAGGGCATTTGATTTTTCCCTCGTTCACAAGATTAAAAGTACTTTCACCTTATATGAGCCTGTGAGCAGAGCTCTTTTTTCCTTTCTTTCTTCAATACATTCCCATGAAAAAGAGATCCAGAGGCTGAACTCCCTGGACCACCAGTGTCTCTTTCCCAGGAGAGGAAGTCGCTTTCACTCTGAAAGACTATAATATTGTGTTTTACAGTCCTTGAGTCTGTCCCAGCTACTCTAACAACTCCCTGATAACACTTCTCTACATGTTCCTCAGTAAAGTCATTGTCATTGTCCCTGTAGTCATGGTCATAGCTATTATCTCTGCATTGTCTGCAATTACTTGCTTCAGTTAAAAGATGAGAGATTTCCACTAATTTTAGCCCAGAAGACATGCAATCAGAGAAGATAAGTCTCTGCCTTTTAAATGTACATTCAGCAGCATAGAAATCATAAAAGTAGCCAAGTATTGATTTCTTGGATACTGCTGGTGTTCTGTATTTATTTCTACCATTCCTTAACTTTCTTTTTCAGACTTACCTTCCTCAACATCAGTCTCATTTTTTTCTATTATAGTCAGTGAATTTTTAGGATATTATCTGTAGTAATGGATACAGGTGGAATAATTCATCTTTTTTTTCTCCATGTAGATGTTTTGAACATAGGACATTTGTAGACTCACTGGTTTTCCCTGTTATGTTTAAACAAAGAGTAAATTCCTCATATTATGATAGAGCCTGGTTTTCTACATTATAACTAGTAGAGGAGGGAATGTCTCAGTTTGCCTGACAGCTCAAACATATTCAACTTTCTTTTACTCCAACAATGGGGAAAAGCTGCAAACCACGCTTAATTCCAAATATGGCAAACTTCTATTCCTAAGAACTCTGGTGGCGTAGTAGTTAAGCATACACCCAAAAGTTTCTGACTCAAAAGTTGACATTTGAACCCTCCATTCAAAATGAAAATCAAGCTTCCTGCCACAGAATCAATTCCAGTCGTAGTGGTCCTACCAGACAGAGAAGAATTGGCCCTGTGGTTTTCTAAGAATGTGACCCTTTACAGGAGTAGAAAGTCTCTTCTTTTTTCTGTGGAGCAACTGGTGCCCCAAATGTAACCAGTATCCTCTGAAGGGTGGCAATATGCTTCTTTCAAATATAGACAGATTGACATCAAGATAATGCTGACTCATGCTCACTCTATGGGTTGCAGAGTCTATGTGTGCTTTAGGTTTCTGAAACTGTACATTTTTATGAATTTAAACTGTTGGGATTGTGATTAACAGCTCGGTATCTAGCCCCTAGATGCTTCTCCACAATGATTTCCGTCTTAGAAACACTGTGGGACAGTTTTCCTCTGTCTTCTAGGATTGCTACGATGCTAAGTTGACAGGCTGGCCATGGTTGCTTCTATTAGGTGCTGCGGAGTTACTTCTTCTTTACAGTGACCCTATGCTTGCAGAATGAAACACTGTCTGGTCCTGCACCCACCTTACAAGTGTTGTTATGTTTGAGTCCATTATGTAGCCACGGTGTCAGTCAATCTCATTGAGAAGCTTCCACTTCTTTTGCTTATCCTTTATTTTACCACGCACGATACCCTTTTCCAGGGATTGGTCTCTCCTGATAATATGTCCAAAGTACACGAAGCAAAGATATTATTCTTTGAAGATGAATTTTGGCTGTACTTCCAAGAAAGATTTGTTTGTTCCTCCAGCAGTCGTGATATTTTCAATATTCTTAACCCAAACCAGAATTCAATTATACAGATACTTCTTCCCTCTTACTTATTCACTATGTAACTTGAGCATGCATTAGGAGGGGGTGGAAAACACTATGGCAAAGGATAACACCCTCTATTCAATTGAGTTCCCCTGAGAAACAAATCTAGTGAAATTTGTGTGTGAATATGTATATATATAGATACACCTATACACATATCTTTTTAAAGAAATAAATTTATATTATGGAAAGTGTCTCACACAGTTGCAGAAAGTGGGTGAGGCCAGTCCAGTGTAAGTGGGCCTAATGTTAAGCTGTGGGTTTTTCTGACTCATATAACTTCCAAGGTTGATGAATTAAGAAGGAGGAAAATAAAGCAGAAAGACCATGATGGTGGGTGCAGAGCAGATGAGTCAAAAACCAGCAAGTCAGATGACGTCTTAGGCTCCGGGGGCTCTCTGAGTCAGCAGGCAATATCACAGATCAATGAACCAATTGTAGGATCTAGATGAGCGAAGAGAGGAGAGGCTCACCAGAGAGTCTAATTATATGGGAGTAGACCACATTGTCAGGAAACTTGCCTTTAGTTACACTCTATCCTAATCTTACAACTTCTGGCTGCTTACAGAAGGTCTCATCATGGAATTGATTACGTTGTATTAGATCACATCATGGAGATCAACAGACCTTAACTGACTGAGCCAAGTGGAGGCAAAACCTAACCATCACACACCCCTAAAAGTACAACACTGTAAACTTTTTCTGTAGACAAAACTCTTAACTAGCCAAGGCAGGAGTCTATCCCTAATATGAAATCAATATGATTTCCTATGACATTCCGAATATGAAATCAAGTTCTTCTCCCCTGAGTTGCTGATAAAATTCTTAGTTTCTATGGATTAATAATTCATTATCCCTCTTTTTTCTAAGAAAAGCAGAAAACAAGTCAAATGAAAGTAAACAATGTCTCAAGGGAGAATAGGAATCTCTGTGTAGTACAGTTAGCTACTTAACTATTAGCTGAAAGGTGGATGATTTGTATTCATCCAGAGACATCTTGGAAGATAGGCCTGACATTCTGTTTCTGAAATGTCACAGCCTTGAAATCTCTATGGTGTAGTTCTGGTCTGCTCTTCTAAGGTAAAATAAACTACCCATTGGATTGCAAATAACAATAACAAAGAATGAACACAAACAAGGTGGGGAGGAAGTATCATGTTTGTCCTTAAGGGACTCCTGCACTTTGCTTAATTTTAATTGAAATTCATTTTAACATAAAAGTTTTCCTATATGGGCTAGAAAATTATAGACACTGATAAGAAAATAAAAAATATTCTTCTAACAGGATGAATTCTTATTTTCCTTTCTATATTTCACTGATTTTTATTTTTTCCCTTTCCTAGGGAGAAGGTGTTTTTAAGCACAACACTTTATAGTATTGATTTGGTAACTACTCAAATAACCATAACCAGAAAAATTGTAGATATTTGGTCACCAAAATGTGTCCTAGCTTTGAAGTTCTAAATTCAGAGAAATATGTGGATCAGATTGCGTAGGTCTGGGATGACTCCATGGATGAAGGAGGACCCCACCCTGGCCTACGGTTCTCTGACAAGGTTGCATATTAAAAACCTGAACTGGAGGAGGTATGCTTAGCTCAGGTATGGTCTTTAAGGTACATGCTCAGACTAGGTTAGGTAACTAGTTTTAGATATATTTAAGTTTTTTTGTATACAACTTTGCCTCGAAAGAAGGAAGTTGAGCTTCTGCGAGGTCTGATGTGACTCTCATTTCTCAGGTGCTAGTTCTACATTGACTTTGTTTTTTATCGCTAAGATAAGTGAACCTTGTATAATTTACCCAAAGCTGTGTGCCTGCATCTTATGTCAACTAAATCTTATTCCTGAGAGTTATCAATATGCTAGTTACCATCATATTTCACTTTATTCTGTAAAGACAGTAAATTTTAGGAAAGATGTTCACAAGAGAGAGAAAATGCCTTGTCATGTAGGTACTCTATTCTGAAGAACATGAGAAACTATAGTTCATTTGGTGGATGGAATAAGGAATATAGTTTCCAACTAATAGATAGGTCTTGTAAGCCTCAACCCTAACAATCAAGGGCAATATGGAGTAGGAAGCCTAAAAGAGGGGTTGAGTTATCAATAAAAAAATGAGTAAGTTGGTCAAAAGGGAGAGGATTTGGTTGCCTATGAAGGAATGTGGTACTGTGAATTGAATCTATTCTGTTGAAAATAGTAACATGTTTTGTGGACTTGTGGTCCCTAAATGAATTCATGTTAAACTGTATCTAGTATGTAATTCAACTTATATTTTCTTCAAGGTACTGGAGGTATCATCAAATTAGAAAACATTGTTCAATTTTGTGTAGCTTTTAGTACCGAAACAACTTTTGCAACATGTGAACATTCCAAAGGTTTTGAAGAGTCAATTATGTATTTCTGAATTTAGATCATCCCCTAAATATATTCCAGAGCTTTTACTATATAAATAAATGACATTCTTGGTGAAGAGAATCTGAAATTAGAGTCACATTGATGTGTACAAGGAATGGAGAGAAAGTCAGGGAAGCTGGAGCACAGCTGGCAAGGGGAGGATTATATGCGCTGAGGCCAGATGAGTAGGCAGGGGCCAGTTAACATAGGTCTCTGTTTCTGAGAAGTTTTGACTTTATTTTAAGGGTAACAAAAAGCAATTAAATATTTAAAAAACATATTCCTGGGTATAGTATCTTCAATATTTTTAGACTTCTCTGACTTTTGTGTGGAGAATGAATTTAAAGGCTTAAGAATGGAATCAAGTAGGCCACTGGAGGATTAACTACCATAATGATAAACAGAGAAAAGGTTGAAATCAGGATTTCATCTTACTTGGATTCACAATCAATGTTCATGGAAACAACAGTTAAGTGATCAAGAGATAAGCTACATTAGACATATTTGTTGCACAGGATGTGTTTATAGTATTGAAAGCAAAGATGTTACTTTAAGGACTAATCCCAAAATGTACTTGACCCAAGCCATGGCATTATCAACCACCTCATATACATACAAAAGTTGGACATTGAAAAAGGAACACTAAAAAAGAATTAGTTCATTCTAATTGTGCTGCTGGAAAAGGATTTTGAAAATACCATGGGTAGCTGGAAGGACAAACCAACCTGTCTTGGAAGAAGTAAGGTCAGACTGCTCCTTAGAGGCATGGATGGCAAACTTCATCCGACATACTTTGGATGTGCTGTCAGGAGATACCAATCCCTGCAGAAGTACAGTATGTTTGATAAAGTGAAAAAAAGGAAGGCCCTCAAGGAGATGAATTGACACCATGGCTAAAACAAAGAGCTTGGGCATAGAAAGAGTTTTGAGGATGGCACAGTTTCATTTTGCTGTAGATAGGGTCGCCATGAATCGGAAACAACTTGCTTGCACCTAATGTCAACCACAACTTATTGTTGCATGATGATGAGACAAAGTAATGTCTTAAACCACCATGATTGTTTTGGAGCTTGTGAAAAGAGAATGAGTTCTGAACTGTGTCACTGATGTCAATGAAGCTCTGTGCAAATTCTTACAAGACATGAAGGTCTAAGAAGTAACACATTGCTAAACATCTATGCACAAGCAACAGGCGTTTGGGCAGCAGAATGTTGCTTGTTGCCTTGCAACCCCTTCCCCAAACCTTTTAAAGACAGATAGTCTTTGGAGTTTCTGAAAAGGACTCATAAAATTGAAAAAAAAATTCTTTGGTGGCATTTTAAGTATACAAGGGCTTTAAAATGGGGCACTGCCTTCATAGATAGATAGAGCAGGATTTAATATAGATGAAAGTTTCCTCAAGTAGGATAGACCACTTCCTGGGGGTGCAAAAGCAAATACTTATATTTCTTTATCCTGGGACATAGGTTATAGTACAAACATTTTTTAATTGTCATAGGAGCATGAGGGATATTTTTTTTCTGAAAAGGGAACCACTAGCCAAATAATTTTAGGAAACTATAACCTAGATTCATGTTGAAGGGAAATTACATAACAGTTCATTCATCCACCATTATGTACCACAGCATATCAGAAGAAATGCAAGTAACTATGGATATTTTATGGAGTGAATAATGTCATTTGACAGACAAAGTTTTAGTTTTTCATTTCTGCTGACTCATAGCAAAAATCCCTGGTGATGGACTGGTTAAATAGCTCAGCTTCTCACCAAAAGTTGGATGGATCAAATCCATCAACCATTCTGTAAGAAAAAGGTTCTATAAAGATGACAATCTTGGAAACTTTTTGTGGCAATGCTATTCTGCTCTGCCATAGCTCCATCAGTTGGAATATTCTCAGTGACAATGGCTTCTGGTTTTGGTTGACCAAAGCCCCAGAACATTCAGAATTATTGCAGGACACTTACAGCAATGGGATCAAATCAAAGGAAATCTAAGTCTCATTATATTTTCCTTTCTTTTAAATTCTCCATTCTACATTAAATCTATGTAAACAAGAAAGCTATTATAATAACAATATACATTTTTTTCTTAATCACTATCAATTAAAATCTATTTTAGTTTTCAAAACATGAAAGGAAATGTGTATTACATTTTACCAGACACTACAATAGAATTTCAAATGATTTCACATTTTTTGGTAGTTAAGTACCTAATTCAGATCATTGTAATTTTTTATAAAGACAGTTTCTGATGCTTATTTTGTATATAATCACTCTCACTGAGTTATCTATAATTTCTATGCCAATGTGAGTATTTAAGAAAAGCTCCCATTGCAATGAGTTTGAAGTCAGGAAACTCAATAGGAACTTTCACAAGAGTCATAGAGGGAATGATTTAGGGACTTTGATGAAAGATATTGTGCTGTATAATTATGGAGATAATGAAGGTAGTGGGTAAAAATGTTGGGAAGTCTTAGAGAAAGGGGTCCAAAAAGAAGAAACTGGTATGAAAATGTAGTTCATTCGATGCATGAAGCTGGGGTATAAAAATAATGTGAGTAGTTGAGTCAGAGCTAGCCCAAATTATTATTGTAGGAGTAATTTTTCAATGATGTTGAAGTTCTAGTTCCACAATCATTTCATATTTGGTAAAGGTTGAATGAGTGCAACTTATTTTTATTTCAGAGAAGATGCCGGGAAAAGAATGATGGTACAGTTGACACGTTAAAGATTAATAGCTATAATTCTAAAGAAAGCTCAAGCACCGTCTTCTTTTCACTCTAATATAGCCCCATATAGAGTGGGAGCATTGACTTATACTCAAAAACATATCTGTAGTGTCTTCTTCTTTCTTGTGTTTGAGTGTCTGGAGAGCTGATCGTTTTTTAGGAGAAGAGCTAGTTCTGCCACAGCTCTTTTGTGCCTAGCTCAGGGCTCCTGTGTCTAGTTCAAGGGCATTTTTAGGACAGTCACATGTTTAGTAGATTAAGCATTATTGGCTCAATTGTGAGGGTTTTTGTTGTCTTCATATTGAGTTGTAATCGTAGCGAAAGCTGTATTCTTTAATCTTCATGAGTAAGTACATAAAACCCTCTTATTTTCAGTAAGCAAAAGTATGTCATTTGCACAAAACAGCTTATTAATGAGCCTTTCTCCAACCCTGATACAGAATTCTCCTTGATATAGTTATTTCTCAGATTATTTTCTCAGTATAGAGATTGAATAAATATGATGAAAGGATCTGTGATGGTCATGTATTCGATATGTCAATTTTATGATTGAGATGTAGGGGTGGAATCTAGCCTGTGAATCTGGAGATAGCCATTGAGTAGCCAATGAGATCTCCATGTGGGCATGACTTTCTCCTGAGACTTCTGGGAAATATCACAACATTTCCCTCGTGGAGACGAGAAGCCATTTCCCCAGTTGTCGGAGGTTAGTCTCAGAGATGATGAATTACGGACAAGACAAGGTGGCAGCGCTGAGGAGCGAAGGACCTGGAGGAGAAGCCACATGGCCTTACCCTGGTGGAACCAGGCCTCTGAAGCTGGAGAAGCCACGTAGAGATGCCTGCCAGCACTGAGTTGCCTCTGCCACCACTGGATGCTGTTGATGAACCCTGAGCCCTGTAAGCCAGGAGCCATAAGGAGACCCCTGCTGGCACCGGGACTCTGCACCCACTGACCTGTGACTTCGTGAGTTGGAAGGAGAATTTATAGACTGGTATCGGGCATATGGGCTAATATTGGACTTATGACTTTGAATTGGACTAGGTTAGGATGCTTCCTCAATGTCCCATTCCTCTTGTATATAAACCTTTTTCCTTTATCCATATGTGTGTCTATGAATTTGTTTCTCTAGTCTACCCGGACTAACACAGGATCTAATCATGATGTACATCTTGCCTGCTTTCTTTCTTTTTTTAAATCCTTTTATTGGGGGCTCATACAACTCTTATCACAATCCATACATAAGCCTATTGTGTGTCAAGCACATTTGTACATCCATTGCCATCATCATTCCCATAACATTTACTCTCTATTTAGGACCTTGATATTGACTCCTCATTTCCCCTCCTCCCTCCCTTCTCACCTCTCCCTCATCAATCTTTGATAATTCATAAATTATTATTACTTTGCCAGATCTTACACTGTCCGATGTCTCCCTTCACCCACTTCCTCAATGTCCATACCCCAGGGACAGGGTTATATGTAGATCCTTATAATCAGTTCCCCCTTTCTACCCCACTATCCCTTCTGCCTCACAGTATAGCCACCCTCACCACTGATCTTGAAGGGATGATCTGTCCTGCATTACCTATGTTTCTGGCTCATATCTGTCCCAGTGTACAACCTCTGGTTTAGCCGGATTTGTAAGGTAGAATTGGGATCCTGATAATGGGGGACAGGAAGCATTGAAGTGTTAGATGAAAGTTGTCTGTTTCATCATTGTTACACTGCACCCTCACTGATTCATGTCCTCCTTGCAAACCCCTCAGTGAGGGGAAGTCCATGACCTACAGAAAGGCTTTGGGTGCCCAACCTGTACTCCACCTCATTTACAATAGTAATATTTTTAGTTCTTTGATGCCCGATTCCTAATCCCTTTGATAACTCATGGTCACACAGTCTGCTGTTTTTCTTCCATGTGGGCTTTGTTCTTTCTGAGCTAGATGACCGCTTGTTTACTTTCAAGCCTTTTAAACCCCAGGCTATGTCTTTTGATAGCCGGGCACCATCAGCTTTCATCACCACATTACATATGCACCCATTTTCATGCCGGGAAGGTGAACATAATGGAATGCCAATTTAATAGAACAAAGTGTTCTTGCATTGATGAAGTATGTGAGTGTAGACCCAATGTCCAACTTCTGCCTTAATACTGAACCTATAAATATGTGCACGTAAACCTATTTCTCCATCATTATATATAAATATATTTACCTATATACATGCCTGTATTTAGACCTCTATAAGTGCCCTTTGCCTCCTATGTCTTTCCTCTATTTCCTTTTACATTCCTCTTGTCCCACTATCATGCTCAGCCTTTATTTGGGTTTCAATCATTTCTCTCTGTTGCTCTACCCTTGAACAATCCCTACCAGGCCCCTCACACTCTCCTTGTCAATGATTTTAGATTACTTGTTTTTCCCTTGCCCCTGTCAACGCTACTTCCTCCCCACCCACTCCCATATCCCCCCAAACCATGAGTCCCATGTTTTCTGCTCCAGACTGATCATTCAGCCTATCTTATCTAGATAGACCTGTACATATAATAATGTGTACAAAAAAACAAGACAGAGCAAGATGAAGTGACCAAGGAAAACAAAACAATGACTACATGAAAAAATGTCCAGAAAACATATGCAAATAAGTAAAAATAATACTAAAAAAGAAAAACCTGTAAATAATTCAAGGTCTGTTTGTTGATCTCTAGGAGTGACTTCTGGTCGAGTCCAATGGGGTTCCACATCCTTGCCCCCAGTTTATTCTTGACACTCTCTCAAGACCTCCATGATCTGTCCCTCCACCCCATCCCTGCTACTCTGCTGCACACCCTTAGTGTTTTCCTCTGTGTGGTAGGGTCATACCATCTGCAATTCCGACTCTGTGTCTCCAGTGTTGTCCCCTGTAGTGCCTTGGGTCAGCAAGGGATGACATGTATCATAGTGGAGCTGGCCATCTGGTCCTCTCTATGCGTTGGCTGTTCTGAGCCAGGATGTCCTCCAATCTCTCTTCGTCCCCCTTCATTTGCTCCTGTGTGCTCTGGTCAGTCATGTCCCTTTTCCCTGAGCTTCAGTGCTATCCTCTAAAGTGAATTCTTCTGGGAGGAGGGCTGGCTGTCCACATGGTTGGGATTGTGGCCAGACACACAGATCCCTTCATTTGCTCCCCGCTCCATGCCATCACGCTGCATTCACGTCTTAGAACACATGGTTTAAGTCTGGTTCCTCTTTTCCAGTGGAGATATAAACAATATACTCCCCTTGGGTAAGTTAGTTCCCTGTTTCCCCACTACACATTCCTATATTTACCCTCCACCACCTTTTTTAAGTTGGCTATGAAACCCTGGACTTGGTGTGACCCCTGCCATATTATCTCTCCCTCACTCCATTAATTTTTATATACAGTAGCCTTTTCCTTATGCCCCTTTGCATTTTTTGAAACTTATCTCAGGTGACTTATGTTGTACTTGTCCTTTTGCACTTGACTTACTTCACTTAGTATAATTTCCTCCATTTCTTCCCATGCTTCATGCCTGCTTCATGCTTCATGCATTCATCACTGCTTTTCAGTGATGCATAGCATTCCATTGCATGTATGTACCACAGTTTTCTAATCCATTCATCTTTTGATGAAAATTTGGGCTGTTTCCAACTCCTTGCAATTGTAAACTGTGCTGCAATGAACATTGGGGCACAGATGTCTGACAGTGGCTTGTTTCTTGCCTTTTCTGGGTATATGCCCAGGAGGGGGATTGCTGGGTCATATGGTAGCTCAATTTCCATCTGTTTTAGATATTGCCAAATCGATTTCCATTGAGGCTGTATATACCTACAGGTCCACCAGCAGTGGATGAGGGTTGCTATCTCACCACAGCCCCTCCAACACTTGTTGTCTCCTGATTTTTTGAATTGGCTTAACTTTGAAGGTGTTAGGTAGTAGCTCGTTGTTGCTTTAATTTGCATTTCTCTTATGGCTAATGACCAGGAACATTTTCTCATACGTCTATTGGCATTTGGATTTCTTCCTCTGTGAAACTTTTGTTCAGATTTTTGCCCACCTCCTCATGCAATCATATCCCCTTGTTCTGTTCAAACCACTCCCCTGTGTCTGTGGTTCCATAGGAACACAGTTAAGCAGTCCTCACATCAGTATAGACAACTTTCTGATATTCTTTGCTTTCAGTCAGGATCTTCCTGACATCCTCATCTCAATCTGTTTTGACTCTCTGGTGACTCGCCTGTCAGTTTTATAGCTGAATCTGCATTCGAATTACCTTATTTATGGAAAATATTGTTTTTAATTAATTTATTATATCAAAGGAGACTGTCACATTTTTCTCCCACAGAACAGCTGGTGAGTTCAGACTACTGATTTATAAGTTTGCAATCAAGTGCTAAACTATTTGTTTATTTTTAGATTTCCTTTTTCAAGGGAAGGTAAAGGATAGAAATGAAGATTCTAGTAGTAGGAGATGCAATTCAGCTGAAGAGAGAATAGAGATCCAACTAGGGAAATTTGAAAGCCTTGCTGAGGAGTGCTAAGGCTTCTGCTATATGCCATTCACATTCCTACTGTCTTAGGAACTGGATTTATAAAGATGGGAGGGAAGAGAGACAAGTCCACCTTCAGAATGAGCCTTGTTCAAATACTAGGGCTCAAGCAAGTTCCTTCAAGTTTGGTTCATGATTTTAAAGATTTCTACCCCAGGTGTACTGAATCAGAAGCTTCCTTTACTGATAAAATAAGATTCACCTTGGTTTCTGTATTAATCATTGAAAGAAGTCTGACTAACCCCTGAATAGGAGAGTCATGTGGAGAAAAGCAATAATTACAAAGAAAGAGAGAGTGTTAACCTTGCCTGGCTCTCCCAGCTACTCCAAAGAGACTTCTGATAGGAAATGGAATGTTATTTCCCTGCTGATCCTAACCTATGTTAGTCTAACTCCTTCAATAATTTTATCATTGTCTTATTTTCTTCTAATTAATCTATAGAAAAAAAATTCCAGTCCTGGGTTTGAAGTAGGGTTTTGAATTGTTTCTTCCTGATTTAGTCATGACTGATGACTCCAAATAGGACTGGACTTGAGTTTGTTGTGAAATGGAAAGATAACTGTAACAGAAAAAAAATTATGGATTTTGGCTGAGCCCCTGTGGTGTAGTGGTTGAGTGCGGGACTGTGGCCCACAGGCTTGGCGGTTCAAATCCAGCAGCAACTCTCCAGGAGCAAGGCACCTCTGACTCCCACCAGAGGGCAGTGAGGCCCAAAAATTATGAATTTATGCGCTGCAAGAAGCTTAATCTCCCTTTCAGAAAATAATGACAGCATGCATGTTGCATAGCAACCAAATTTCTTGATTGGAAGCGTTGAAAACAGCATGTTCTGCTTAAAGATGGTGGACAATGGCGCTGCTTTTGTGTTCTACAGTTGCTGGCAATAATCCAGTTTCCAACACTCATTTCCTCAAAGGATTCAAGGTATCTCTTCTGAGTCTCCCATTTTAGGGTGAAGACTCAATATTTCCTTGTTCTGGTTATCATAATGCTCTATCCAGATTTTACAAATTCAACACTATTCCAATACTGTTTCATTGGCCCTGACGGAATTGAAGTTCCAACTAGACAAAACTAGTTTGAAGCCTGGTTTAAAGTGAAACTCTGCAGAGAGATTTGTCCCCCACCCTCACCTCCTTTGGCAGATACTAAGGGGCCTTACCAACCTAGATATTTTCAAGCTACAATGTTGAAATTAATTTTATACCCAAAGATGTGAGCATAAGCCCTTGTTAGAAATTCCGGATATTTGTGTGTATCTCTCTGTGTGTTTTTCCTCATTCTAATTTTAGCCAAGGATGAAACAATTAGGTAAGTCTCCCCAGAATGGTTGTTCTCCATTTCTACTTCTTATAATAAGAATATATGCCTTGAATCACATAACTGTATGCACTTATGTTTTATTCACCCTTCCTCAATGCTAGACTTCATAGTTTGCCTCTACTAAATACCAGTAGTTCAAGGTTTGAAAATAAACCTCTACCTTGAATACAGGAAGGTCTGGCACATCATAAACTCTGTAGATAGCTTAATATAACTGAAAATTTCAAGAAAACCACCGACAGATTAATGACTAGTGGAGGCTAATGTGGGGAGTTTATGTGTGACATTCTATAGAATGTGAACTTTCTTCTGTCAAAAGTGGGAAGTTTGAAAGGCTTTAAATAAATAATTCCTATGCTCATAATTGCTTTTAGAAAATCTTTGCTGTTGTGTAGAGAAGGGATTTGAAAGAAAATAGTCACAAAAAAACAAGTTAGGATATAAGCCCCAAAATCAAGCTGAGAATTGTAGGGAAGCCCGAACAAGGCCATGGAAATTGACATGATAATAGAACCTCAAATCATAAGAAAAGTTTTTGTGATAGTTTCACAAGACTTGGTGGCTAATTGGATGTCTGAAGCAGCAAAACATAAAAGTGTAATCAGTGATTTAGTGTAAATTCTATTTTTTTGTGGGCATCACTGCCCTCCGGTGGTCGTGGGAGCTACCCAGCACTGCTCCTGAGAGCCACCGCTAGATTTGAACTGCCAAGCCCATGGGCTGCAGTCTGTACTCAACCACTTACATCAGCAGGGCTCAGCCCATTTTTTCCTTTTTTTAAAATATAGATTTTATTGGGGGCTCTTATAACATTCAATAGATCATTCATATTAAACATATTTGTACACACGTTGCTCCATTCATCTACATTATCTACTTGAACCTCTCCAGCATAAGATCCTCTTCCCCTCTTTCCTCTAGTTCTTTATTTTTTAAATTCCAAGTCCCCATATTTCCCCTTCTCCTTTCTCCTCCCCCATGAACTTCCAATAATTTACAAATTGTTATTACCTCTTCATATCTTACACTGTCTAATGTGCCACTTCACTCACTGCCTCCCCCTGCCCCTGTTGTCCACGCCCCAGAGAGGAGGTCACATGTAGATCCAAGAAATTTGTTCCTCCTTTCTACACCACCATCCCTCCACCCTCCCAGAGTCACCACTCCCCATTAATCTCAAGTGATTATCTATCCTAAATTTCCATGTTTTCGACTCCAATATGCATCCCTGGTCTAGCCAAATCTGTCTGGCAGAATTGGAATAATGATAGTCAGTGGGAGGAAGCATTTGAGAACATTTCATTGCTACTACACTGCACCTAGACTGACTCATCTCCTCACTACAATCCATCTGTAAAGGATGTCTCTTCACTTATTGATGGGCTTTGGGTCCCCAATCTGAACTTCCCCCTCATTTATAATGATATAATTTTTAGGTCTTTGATGCTTGATACCAGATCTCTTTGACACCTCGTGGTCATTCAGGCTGTTGTGCTTCTTCCATGTGGGCTTGCCTCTTAGCTAGATGGCCACTTATTCACCTTCAAGTCTTTAAGACCACAGACGCACATCTTTTGATAGCATTTTTGCAAGGTGCATATTTAGCTAGACCAAGGATTTTCAAACTTGGCTATGCCTTAGAATCATTTTGAGGACTTTGAAAAATAATAATGTCCAGTGTAGGGCTGATAACAGGAAAGTCAAAAGTTCAAATACATCTGTTAATCTGAGGGAGAAAGATGAGACAGTTGTCCTCATAACTCTTGGGGGAACCCTAGGGAACAGTTCTAGTCTATCCTCAAAAATATTCAGGAGTTGGAATTGACTCAGTGGCAGTGGGCTTGGTTTTGACCCTCCAAAAGGGTCATAACATAAACTGAATGGAAACATTTAAAAGTGGCAGAGGACGTGGATGTCGCAGACAGTTACTCCTCTTGGTTTCTGATGAGAGGGTTGGAGGTTAGAGTCCACCCAAGGAACACAGGAAGAAATCCCTGGAGATCTATAGCCTAAACATCAAGTCACTGAAAACCCAATGCTGCAAAGTTCTATTCTAACACACGTGGGTTTTACATGAGTCAGGAATGATGTGTGACAGCTGGATTATAGATTTAAAAGTAGTTTAGCATATTGAGAAGCAAGAGAAAGAAAAAAATCTAGGGCAATGGTTCTCAATCTTCCTAATGCTGCAACCCTTTAAAACAGTTCCTCATGTTGTGTGACCCCCAAACATAAAATTATTTTCTTTGCTACTTCAGAGCTGTATTTTTATTAATGTTATGAATTGGGCCACCCTTGTGAAAGGGCTGTTCAACCCTCAAAGGGGTTGAGACCCACAGGCTGAGAACCACTTACCTAGGGGAAGACATCAGTAATTCAGTTCTTGAGTTTATGGTCTATAATCTAGATTTGAACTGATATTCTCTTATTTCTTCCTCTATGCCACCCCATCAAAGATGGCAACACCCTTTGCCTATTAACAGATATTCTTGATGCTTTGACCTTCCTGCCTTTAAGTCTTTTGATTTTTTCCATATCAAAGTTCTAGTGGATGTTCCACTCTTGGGATTGTGTCTAACTTTTTCCCCCTACCTTTCTAAGTCTTTAGTGCTAAATTGTAGCTATTTATTTTGCTGAATCATATTATATAACATGATTATAATAGAGATTTTTGAGTCCAATAAAACTCTCTATAATTAAAAAGATGCATATGTCTACTTTTGGGCATAAACTCAGTAAAGCAAACTTTATTTAGATTATTATAATTTTGCAATATCTATTAAAGCTAGTATATATATATATTATAATCCCAGAGGATAAAAATATTAAAAACATTATAGCGATCATTAAGAATATGATCCAATTTAAGTGTGTTCTCTATTTTTCTATGGCTATTATCTCTCTACTTATAGTTTGAAATAATCACTGCTGTCTGTATACAAATACTTTCTTAGTTACTTCATTAAAGTTAAAAGAAATTGTGTGTAAATTTAAATTTTATAAGTTTTAATTTTATGGCAAGGGACCAGATAGGAGGTTCTACATATAAACAGCTTTTATTAAGGAAGAAAATTTTTTATTAGACTGCCATTAGTCTTACTAGTAATAATGAAGAAACTCTATTCCTTGTTGCTGTGTGCTGTAGACTCTATTCTGACTCATGTTAACACTATTGGGTGTAATCTGTATGGGAGCAGATGACTAGATCTTGTTTTTTTTTTTTTTTGATTTTTTTATTAAGTCATTTTATTGAGGGTTCGTACATCACCTTTCACAATACATGAATAAACATACTGTGCCAGGCACCTTCACATGTCCGCTGCTATTATCGTTCGCCAATCATCCGCCTTTTCCCTTGAGCCCCTAGTATTGGTTTTTCCATCCCTTCACCTCTTCCCCTGCTCTCTCCTTCCCACCAACTCTCAATACTTTATAAATTATTATTGTTCTGTCATATCTTACATTGCCTGACCTCTCCCCCAACCCACTTCTTTGATGCCCATCCTTCAAATAGGAGCTTGTGTGTATTATATCCTTGCAGTTGGTTCCATCTCTCCACCCCACCCTATCTCTACCCTTCCAGCAGCTCCAATCTAACCACTGGCCCAAAGGGGCTCATCCATCTTGGTTTCCCCATATCTCCAGCTCCCCTCTCCACCAGTGTACCTTCTCCAGTCCATCTGGATTTTTAAGGTAGAGTTGGGATCGTGATGGTTGGTGGGGGGCGGGGGAAAGGAAGGCTTCAGAAACTAGAGGAAATGTGTATGTATCATCACTGCCCGGCTGCCCCTTGACTGGTCTGTCTCCTCTCTGTGACTCCCCTGTAAAAGGGTGACCAATTACTACCCACCAGTGGGCCTTAGGTCCCTACGCCACGCTCCCCCTCATTCGTGATGATGTGATTCTTGTTCTTTGATGCTTGATACCTGCTCCCTTCGGCCCCTTTTGATCACACATGCTGGTGTGCTTCTTCCATGTGGGCTTTGCTGTTGCTGTGCTGAATGGCAACACGATTATCGTCAAGTCTTTAAGACTCCAGGCATTCAATCATTTGGTAGCTGGGCACCATCGTTTCTTCTACTCTGTTTGCCTCTGTATCCATTTGTCTTCAGCGATATCAGGAGTCAATTGGTCCATTGATTTTGATTTTTGTTCTTAGCTGTCGGATATCTGATTGTTTCAGCACCGCATGATCACACAGGCAAGTGAGCTTCTTTTATGGTGGGTTTTGTTTATGCTTAAGTCTTTAAGACCCCAGATGCCATACTTTTGATAGCTGGGCACCATCTGCTTTCTTCACCACTCTTGCTCATGCTCCCACATGTCCTCAGTGGGCATCTTGGGGATGTGTGGACTATATCTTATTTGTCTCAGCATGGCTAGTGTGTTCAAACCACTGATCTTACAGTTAGCAGTGGAGTGCTTGCCATAAGGCTTCTTTCAGCATTCATTAGTTGCTAGCAATTCTTTGTGGTGATCACTGTATTTAAAAAGTAGCTTCCTTTTTAACATCTGAAAATGTATTGGATAAATAGTGTAATAACTTGTTGATCATTTGCTATGTTGAGCACTGGATATGGCACTGGAAATACTGAGATAAAAGCCCACGTTTTCAAGGATTATATGCTGTCTCAGTCAGGATTTGATCAGAGAAACAAAACCAAGGAGATACATGTACATACATAATAAGCCTTTGACCACACAATTGTGCAGACGAGTTAAATGGTCTGTGGAAGATTAGTTCTACTGAATTAGAAGGTGCATCCTGAAATTGACAAGGAAGGCATTATTGGTTGCCATCAAGTCAGTATTGACTAATGACAACTTTATGAATAACAGAGTGAAAGGTTGACTGGTCCTGAGCCATCTTCATAATACAGATCCATTACATATATATTTCAATTTGTTATTCATTGTGATTGATGCCCACCATAGTAAGTTAGGAAATACATTATACCCATTTTATTGATGAAGAAGGACATGGAGACTCTGATTAGTCAAGAGATAAGTAAGTAGTTGGGGGTGCAACCAAGACCAGATCACTAGTCTTCTGAACCTCAATTGTATTTTTCTGAGTCTTTAATATCTATACAGTCTTTTTGCATCTCTGAAATATTACATGTGATATTTATGTAAAATTGATACATTATTCTTACCATTCTTGAAAAAAACAATATAATAAAAATACTGGTGTAATTCTATGTGCAATAGAATGAAACAGTTCCTGGACCTGTGCCATCTTCAGCAATTGTTCTCATGTGGCTGCAAATTACCTCAAAAACACACTTCTACGCCAATACTCTGTCATGTACCTTCTCTTTCCAGGTATATGCAGCCCTATACCCCTGCACCCTAGAATTCATGCTCTGCCTTGTCTTCTGGCCCCCAAATCCAAGAATATAATCAGTCATTGGGGAGGTGATGTGAACATCAGTCTTTCTCCACCAAACATTTTCACTTTCTCCTGTCTTTGTCTCTTATTTCCCCTTCACCTTCCTTTGTGCTGAAGTGGTAACTGGTGAAGAAGTATGTGAGAAAAGGTGTCTCCACCTCTCCTTTGTGTTAATATTTCTTCCATCTTCCCCTCTAACTAACATATCTATGACCATAGATTTTGGATCCAAGCAAAATGAAATCTTTGACAACTTTAATCATTTCTCCGTTTATCATGATGTTGTCTATTGATCCAGATGTAAAAATTTCTGATGTCATTTCTTTCATAACTTGTCTCATCTTCCATTGTGAGTGTCAATGAGTCAAATCTGTTCTTGATATGACTTCTACCTTCAAGTGGAATATATTCAAGGTTGTATTTTGGCTCTCAAGAACTCGTTTTATTTTTTAATTTGCATATAAATAATTGATGGCTTGGTTCACAGTATGCTTCTGCTCTTGTTTTTGCTGATGGTACTGAGATACTCCACTGTATCTTTTCTCAAATATAATATATTTGACCCCTAGGTATGTTGCCCGGTGAAGTCTATATGTCTAGTGGCCATTTATATTATTTTTTAAAGGTATGGTTACAGGAGACACTGCAAAGGAGTAGATTATGCCAAGTGGGTAAGGAAGCACTTTACTTTACTGTTGTGCCAGCAAGTGGCTCAATCAACCCCTTACCCAAGGCTGAGCTCTGATGTCAGAGAAGACCCCACCTACAGCTGTGAGATCCAATGGGTGTTTCAGGAGGAGTGGAAGGATATGTGCAGGGTTAGGACTGGCTTGTCCAAACATATGGTGGGAAAGAGTGTGCAGGTAAGTAGAGGGGCATTTAACAGAAACAGAACCCTGCAGTATTAACTCTTGGTTTTGTCCACTCCTAGACATGAGGCAGCAGCTGGGTTTTAGCTTGAAGAATGGCAGGAGATTGAAGTGGTCTGTGTGCTATTATCCCTAAAATGGAGCATGGTTCCTGTCTTGGTATTTGAAATGGAGGCATGTGATGGTATCATAAATTTAGCTAAAGTTAAATATTGTATAGAAACAGAAACTATACATGCATAGGGCAGCTTTTTAGACCAAAATACATGGATTCTTGACTTGTACAAATTCAAATCTCAAGAGACAGGACACTATTTACACAGTGAGAAATAAAAATAGGGCAAAATTTATAACAATGTTCATTGACAAACGCAGCCCCATGCTTACTAGTCTAAGACATGTATTGTCATTTCTCCAAGGACCTTTTGGTTAGACATTAAATCCTTTAACTTGTGCTGCAAGGATTCATCAATTCTAATTCACTTTCAGGTAGTCATTGATGTTTTCTTTCATTCTCCACATTGCTTCTCTCAGCTTTTCTTTTTTGACGATTGCAGAGAGACTTCTTTCAGAAATAATTTTTGTTTGATGGATGAGCTGCTTTCTGGATGGAATTCTGTGACTTGGTTCCTTCAATATTGTCTCATTCCTTTGTGGCTGGATAATGTGCTACTACTTTTAAAGCTCATAGTCTCGAATTTCTCCATAGATTACACAGTATAGAGAAGAAATAAAGAGGTGAGAGCAGTGGGTATATTTAACATTTTAATCTTCAGTAATTGAGAGCTAAAGGCATAAAGATTATCTAATAAGAATTCATTTTTATTGTTGAACAAAAAAGATAATATTCTGAGCATGCATTTTTCATGCATTCTTATAAAGACAAGTTACATTTCGTTTACTATTAATTAATGATTTTCTGTAGGTTAAGTACAAATCATTTAGTTTCTCTTTACTCTATTTCCTTTTATATAAAACGGAATTAATTTTTCCCACTTGCTCCTACCCAGGCATAATCTGAAAATTAACCAAGTTAGTAGTTTAGTAGCATGGATAAAACATCTAGCCATAACTTTAAAGATGTTATCTTGTGCTCAACCTTGATCTCAACCAAGATTTATGGATCTGATGAAAAATAGAAAGTTGAAAAGCAACTACAATATTATGAACAATAACCTCACTCACTGAAATCCCTTAAATCACTCTTCACTTCTTCCTAGCTTTATAAGAAATAACTCATGAGGAAAAGCAAGATAAGTGATATGATTTTTAAAATTACTTGGAAATACATGAACAATTTGACTTGTCATACATCTAATTCTTTCTATTTAAACCCTTCCTTTGGGGAGAAAATCTAACACAGTGCCTTGAGCATAAAGTATTCTATCAATATTAACTTCTCTTCATCAATTCCAAAAGTATTTCTGTGCAATAAAAATTTTCAACCCAATCTTCATATATCTCAGGTGAAATGCCAGCCCTTTCTTTCTTGAGTTGGATTGCTGTATTTTCAAAACAACTCTTCCATGTTTTAGAATTCAGGAATTAATGATCATCTATGTATTTACTTACTTTGCTAAAAAATAGATTGAATTTGAACAATTTTAAATTTACTGCTTAGCAAGAGAAATTAAAAAAATAAAAATATAACATTTACCCTTGGCATTATAATTTAGTAGAGTTTAATCCATCACTTTTAATGCTGCCAAAGATTTGATTTGAATTTTGTTCCAGATCTAACTTTGGGGAAATAAAGTATCCCTCCTTACCCTGTTTCATCATCTGGTAGATGTATCTAGCTCTTAAATTCTAGGTCAAAATTAATGGTTTGACACCGTAGTATAAGTCTGTTCTGTAAAGATTTACAGTCTTAGAAACCCTATGGGTAGTTCTCCTATAGGGTACCTATGAGGGACCATCAACTACACAACAGTGGACCTGCTTTGTCATTTTGGGGTTTCTTCTGAAGCATGCCTAGGGTATGAGGATCTCATTAAAAGTACTAAAAGTATGCTCTCATACTCTTTCTTAGCAGGCAGATGCCAAACCAGACACTTATTATCTACTTAGGGACCTATTTTACTGTCTGGAGAAAGAGTCCACTGTTTTTATACTTTTGTTTTTTAACTTAAAAACATTTTTTTTCTTCCTTAGAAAAGACAAAAAGAAAGTGAGGCCCACTGCAGTCTGAGTGGATGTGAGGTTGGGGCTGCAGCACTGAAATAAATAGGGAATCTAATTCAGGATGGAGGAAAAGGCAATAATAAGTCCATTCTTAGACTAGTAGCTCCAAACTCCCAAAACCACTCACTGTTGTCAAATTGATGTCAACTTCCAGTGAGGCATGCCCCTGTGCCTCTTGGAGACAGTAACTTTACTGGAGTAGAAAACCCTGCTTTTCTCCTTGAGACTAGTTGCTAGCGAGTGAGCAATTAGTAGTGCAAAGATATCAGAAATACAAAGTTATATCATCCGCCTTTTCACAAATCCTTGCCCCACATTTGGAAGTGGCAAAGCTGAAAAAGATCTGAGGAAACCAACAAGAGATCAAGAGTGTAGTAAATTGCAGGACACCTGGCTAGGAACAGAAAGTCTTCCTTGTTCCAGATAATAGTTTACTTGCTGTGCGGGGCAGAGCAGACCTTTTGAGTGATGCATGTTGAAGGACAATTCCAATGGAAGGGTAGCCATAAAGCCATGAACACAGTCTTATAGTCAGATCTATATAGCTTTCCAGTTTTACTGCAAAAATTTGGTGCCAGACAGTTGACTCTAGCTCCTGGAGCTTTCCGGTACCAGGAAAGAACTGTGCTGCAGAGGGTGTTTAGGGACTGACATTTTGGAAGTAGAGCATGTGCCTCTAGGTGAAGTCAGCCATCCAATCTTTGCAGACTGGCAGCCTAAACACTACCCAGAGATTCTCCTTTTGCCTCAGAGTTGAATAAAGAAGTTGAGAGAACCCTTGGGCAGAAATATTTGAGCAAAGGTAGTGAATGTGGTGAACAAGGTGTTCTTAGTTTCCTTTCAACTGTAGGTCTCTTTGGTCCTCCAGGTTGACTTTTATTTTCTAACCAAGCACTGGGTCTGATTCCAACATTCTAAAGTAAAATCTCTCCTTTTTTTCTTTCTATATCTTTATCTGCCATTCCCATTTCTGTTTTGTTTGTTTTTCATAAGCTCCATGAGGATCAAGACTCAGTATCTCTTATTTTCAGTGATATCTTAAGTGTCCACCAGAGTAGTACATTTGGAATATATATACGTATATATTAAATAATTTCATGATATCATCAACTCTCTTTTCAAACAAATTCACAAAATGGAGGTGTGGTCACTGAGGTGTTTTGTGGACTGACATCTTCACTGAATTCCTACTTCTTCCATATTAACTATGGCCTTCATTACCTTATCCTGTATTCTTTTGGGCTGCTGTATTATTGCAATTCCCTTTTAGCTATTCTTTCAATGCCTCACCTTGCCTGTCCATTTGGTGAATTACTTCCTTATGATTTTTTCTAAAGCATCATTTTAGACATAATACCCACCTGCCTAAGGAAAAGATCCTCATCTCTTAACTCTTGTTCTCTATGTAGTCCTGCTCACTTATTTAGGTTTTTCCAATTTTTAAAATGAAGCCATGGAGTTTCACAGGAAATTTCCAAAAAATACCATCCTGCATCATTACCACTCCACCTAGTTCTATTTTACTTATGGTTTCTCAGAAGGTGGAGGATCAGGACTCTTGTGTCTGCTTGCTCATCTTGAGAGAGAGGACTGGAAATAGTAAGACAAAGCAAGTGCCTGATGGGCTTCTCTTTTTAAAGGCATGGGTCATTCATCGGAAAATATAGCAAAGCAGACATTTACACCTCTGTGTCTTTGACCTGATGCCCTCTATGGATGAGTAAAAGAAGCTCTTCAGAACAAGTGATAACCCCGAGGAAACAATAAAGAGTGTCGATAGACATGGTGTCTGAGTAAGCATCTGAGGAAAACCAGCTGCATCGATCCCATGGCTAGGAAAGCCAACAAGGGGGCAGTTGACCAACATTAAATTGTTTGCATTATATTTTTGAGTAGCTATGTTTTATGATTTATAACTGGGGAGTAAACGGTATTCACTCATCACTCTGATAATGATTAAACAGGATTTTTATCAATTATGAAAAAGCATACAAGAGCATATGAAATGAAGAGGCTACAGTGTTCTCTAATTTGTATATGAAGGAAATCTAATAGAGCTGCCCTACTGAGGTGCCACTTGGCTTGCAATGGTAAAGGGAAGAGGGCACAGAGGAATTTAGTATTAAAAAGATTTTTCTTTGCTCTGGCAATATCATCCGCTCAAGAGTGGGAAATATGAGTTACCGCACTTTAAGTTTCTGTATTGCAATGATTCTCAAACATTTTGCTCATCTCCAGGCTTCAAGGAACACTAAGGGTTCAGGGACCAAACATCACTGACAACCACCTTGCAAAACGCTACTAACATACATTTCTTTTATTAAACCCTAGCACACAGTGTCTATTCTAGCCAGTGAGACTCCTGATTGAACCTTTGTTTCCCTACTATTAAGGCAGAAAACTATATGCAGACATAATCTTGTGAAGAAACGAAGAAATAAAAAGCCGGTAAGTGAAAATAAACAAACCTTGTGGACCCGTTGTGAGTACAAGCTCCAACTCTTATGCAGTATAGTGACCTAGAATAAGCGATTTCTCCCTCATAACCTCTAGTCTTTCATTTGCCAAATATGCACATTAATTCAGTAAGCTGCATGTCTTGATTAAATAATAAAACATGCAAAGATGTTTGTTGTAAGCTTTAAATAATACATGCATCTGAAAAGTTATCCCACCTTGTCCAATTTCACATAATTCTGTATAAAAGAGTTCATATTACGATAATAGAAGTGGATATGTAAGGGTGCTTGACATGTGAGTATGTTTATTTATGTATTGTGAAAAATGATTTATGAGTCCCCAATAAATTTTAAAAAAGCAAAAATTATCAACGACAACAAAAAAAGTGTTCATATTTTCTCACTTTGTTTTCTGTAACATTTCTCTTTTCCCAAGGTGCTGTATGCTGAGAGTTGATATTCTATATGTTGCTGCCACCAAGAAATCTAATTTTGGGCACTCAGAGCATACAGAAATACTTTCAAGTTAGAGCCCTTGGGCTGTCTGCACACTTAGAAAAGTCATTTTTTCTGAAGTAGGATTTAGGGCCAGATGCTTTCTTTCAATGGGAAGCTTAGAGTTGTTGTTGTAGTTTAGTTAGTTTAGTTTTTTTTTAAATTCGACCATTTGTATATAGCTGCCTAGGCTTTCTCTTTACAGACAATTACATTAGAAAGCTGTACAATCTTCATAAATAAAACCTTATGATACTAGCAATAGCCCTTTTGCCTATTAATGATTGGACAGTATTATATAATTTACCATTATTGGGTGCTGTTTTATTAGCTGTTAAACTTGCCTAGTGCTTAGGTCCTCTGTTGTGTTTGACTAATCTCTTGCCAGAAGAAGCATCAGAATATACCTTTAAATGGTTCGTGTTTGTGTGTGTGTGTGTTTTATCCTTTACTTAACAGTGATAGCTATAATTGTCATGTAGAAGGAAAAAACTTCAGTAAGAACTAGAAAATTCCTTTTTTGAAACCTCTGACCAACACTGCTTAATATCAGATGACCATAGTGTCTCAGAAATGTTGATCTTACTCTTTCTAAACTGTGACCAGCAGACAGGCTTGACAGAGAAAAGGCAGTCTTATAGTGAATAGCTAGCACCTTCCTTGTGCCAGGTCCTGTTCTAGATTCACTAATTAGTCTTTAGTCATTTCAATGACCCTCCAGGGAAGATGCTAATATAATACTCATGTTGCAAAGCTGAATAATGCAGGAGGTATCAAGCATGTCAATGTCACACAGTTGTTTATGGCAAAAGAGGGCTTTCACACAGGCTTGAATTCATGTCAGTGCTCTGGATGACCTTTCAGTCAGATTTCTAAAACTCAGGAGACCTGAAGTATAGGCAATCATAGGGTCTTGAAGCTCCCTTCAACTGGGTCGTTGATGGTCCCTGTTTACAACCTTAGACCAACCAACATAGAGACTGACATAGTCCTTGAAAGGACAATTACTCAGCCTTCATAACTGGATCTACCATTACATGTCCTGGCAGAGGCTCAGTGTCTTTGGGGGTGAATCTTAACTGTTCACTGTCATCGATTATAACTTTAGCTTTCCTCACTCTTTGCTTTAATATATAAGGCTGTTGGATGAAATATCAGATTAATTCTTTAGCCTGTCCTGAGAATAGGATTGTTCTGTATTTTGTCCAGTTTCTCAGAAGTTCTGAATTCTATCTAACGCTTGCCACTCATCTCAGGGGAGAGATGAGGAAACTTGATTTTCAATGCCTTAACCCACTGATATTAATAGATTAGAACTGGCGCACCATTGTTTGCAGTTAATTTTCCCACAGGGGCCTATCATATCCATTTTATCCCACTGACTGGGCAATTAATGCTCTTCAACAATGCCCACCAATGGATTCCATTACTGGAGCCTCTCTTATAGCTCAGTTTAGATTTTCAGCCTACTTATTCAATTCTTCATCTTTCCTATTATATTTTGTCACAGTATGCTTCTTGTCCTGGATTGAAAGAATTAGGCCATAACTCCCTTTGTGTAAATCACTATAGCACAAGTTGCTCTCAGTTCTCTGCAATTTCTCAAGTACTGCCAACCTTGCCCCATTTTACCACTTATTGGCAGTGTAACATGGGCATGTTTCATACTTTTCATATTATAATCACTATTTTATAGAAGCTCATTAATGCAGAGGTAAATAAACATGTCCAAGTCATAGTAACATTAAGTAGAGAAGGATATCTCACTTGGTAAAAGAGAGGGTTAGCAAGACAAAGGAAGTCATTCAAATAAGAAAGGCTGACACAATTGGTGCAGCTAAGATTACAAACATAGCAGCTATTGTGAGGATGGGACAAAACTGAGCAGTGGTCAGTTCTTTTGTCCATAGAGTGACTATGAGTCAGCCTTGATGACACCTAGAAACAACAGTATCTCTATTGAAGCATTGGCCAGCTAGGTAACTTTTTTGAAGTCACTAGTCTTGAATGCATTATCTTCCTTGGTGCCAGTTGGGCAATTTTGGAAGCTTATCTTATCTTGGTTCTTGGTAACTGCACTTTTCCACCTTTGTCTTACCCAGTCTTTATCATATCTTAAGGCTCAGTTGGTGAGAATTCAGTCAAATTAATCACAGCCAACAAATCAAATCATGTCCATGGTAGTGAGTTTGAGTTGGAATATGGTAGACAGAAAATAAATGTCTCTTAAAGGATAATGTAGCAAAAAGATTTTGAAGCTCAAAACAACAAAGCAAACAATATTTACACAAGGAGCCAATTATAATATCATTCTTATACCTTTAAAAGTGCTTTCAAACATATTTTGGTAAATTGCAAAAACAATAAATTCTTTGATGAGTTTCCTATAAACCTCTCACATCGAAGCTAACTTAACAATGTGACTTTCTTTAGCAGATGAGACTTTGGAAAATGATGCAGCAGAGACGTTTATAAGAGCCCCTGTGTCATGAGGGGTACCCTCTTCTCATGCTCTTTGGAATTCTGAGATTCTACTGTGAAGAAGCTCCGATTAGTCTTCAGGAAAAGATGAAATATCCTAGACCTGGTCTTCAAACTAATTCTTCCTGTTTCAGTCATGTCCAATCATTTAAAATGTTGAATCTGAATTTGTAACATGTGGGTGCATTGGAGCAATAATGAGAATGGAAATATCATGGGGTAATGCCCTACTGGAAACCTAATTTGTCTCTTACTCAAAAGGAGCAGCATATGTGTGGCAAGGTAGCCCAATCTTTTGAATAACAGAGGTGAAGCAATAGTACTTAACTCAAAGAGGACTGAAGTCCAAAGTGACTGTGCACTGCTTTAAATGTATATTGATCCCCACAGTCCTGGAGATAATCCAAACGTCAGCATCCAGCTCCTGAAGGGTGTCCTCTATATCTTTTTCAAGTCTCTGAATCTAGGGCTTCAAATTGTAATTTTTCCTCTTTTCATTATTTTTTGGTGCAAATTGAAGTCTGTTACAAATTTCCTGCTGAATAGCAGATTTGAAGCTTTACCCTAGACAAGCACCACCTGTGTACCGGACATGCAATTAAAGTTGTAAGAGATTGTCTAACCCCAGCCCAAACCCCAGTAGATTTCAAAGACCAGTCTAGGTTGGGACAGCCACTCAAGTCAACTGAAAAAATCAAGGACAATCATTGGGATCTTTTTTGAAGGTATCAAGTGTTGTTGTGGTCTGCTGTACATCAAAAGTTGACTGATGCATGCATTCATCTCATTCAATCCGAATGATTCTCCTACAGCAAGGATGGGTTAATTTACTTTACTGAGATTTTCAACTTGTAAGTGGCAGAGTCAGGATTAGTGTTTAACGTGAGTTATCACCTCCTACCAACATTATACTTCTTAGCTCTTCAATCTGCCAAAGGACTGTAGATGAGAGAGTATGGAATAATGAAAAATTAGAGTGGACGGACCACTAGAGATAATCTGGAAATTAAGGTTCAAGAAGCTTTGCCTAGGTTCTGGATGACACACAACCGATGCAATTACCCAGGTTTTCTCACCCTTCACCTAATGCTTTCTCTGGTTCATGGAACTCTTTGCAAAGGGCAAGCCACATAGAAGTGATGTGGCCATGGACCAGAGTTCTTCCATTGCCGATGTTGGTGTGGCAGTCATGTGCTTATGTTAATGTTATGATTGGAATGTAGGGGTGGAGTCTAGCCTGTTAATCTAGAGATAGCCATTGAGTAGCCAATGAGGCCTCTCATGGACATAGCTTTCTCCTGATATGTCTGGTAAATCTTGTGATATTTCCCTGGTGAAGATGGGATGCTATCTTCCCCAGTTGTTGTGAGTTAGTCTCAGAGATGATGAATCACGGAAAAGACAAGATGGCAGTGTCCAAGAAGCTGGAGGAGCCAGTGGCGAGACCACACGGCTTTGTCTTGATGGAGCCAGACCTCTGAAGCTGGGGTGGCCACATGGAGACCTCTGCCAGCGATGAGTTGCTTCTGCCACCACAGGATGCTATTTATGGACCCTGAGCCCTGGAAGCAAGGGGCCATGTGGAGACCCCTGACAGTGCCGGGATTCTGCACCCACTGAGCTGTGACTTCGTGAGTCGGAAGGAGACATTATAGTCTGGTATCAGGCATATGGGCTAATATCAGACTTATGACTTTGAACTGGACTGCGTTGGGATGCTTTCTCAGTGTTCCATTCCTTTTGTATATAAACCCTTTCCTTATATCCATATTTTTGTCCTTGAATTTGTTCCTCTAGTCTACTCAGACTAACACACTTGGTTTGAAGACCTATCCTCTTAGGATTAATATTTTAGGTGAGTTGATTCTATTCTTCATTTAAAGAATCTTATGTGTGAATGTACTTAGATATGCTGACAGATATAGGTGAAACATAGCAATAACATTATGCCATACAGTCAGTGAGCACATGTTTTTCTTCTTGGTAAAAGGGAAAAACAAAATAAAGTTGTTGGTAAAAAAGAGTAGAACAGTGGAATATATCATCATTTTTATTCTTTATGAAAATTACAATGACCTTACTATTCTACTCCTTTTTCTTCTAGTTCTTTTAATAAAGTATTATAACTGAATAAATAGAGTATATTTGAATGGCTTTGAATGGAAATACATTCTTATATCTATTAGATACAAAAGGAGACAAATTTACTTGAATTTTAATTGTTTGTAACTCTTCTCTAGTATTTCTTTTGCAGTTTCCCTTTCTGAGCTCTAGGTCCTATGTTTGTATTTCAGAAGCATAGCAAAAAGAGGAAGAACACTCATACATGTGTAACCCAGGCAATACAGGGCTCCTTTCCAGTCACCATCTTCTTTCTCTGACCACGGTGAGTAGAGACAGAGAACAAAGGTGAGGATATGACTTTTTAGCCCCCAGCAGCCTTATACTATCATTTAATTATAAAGGCATAAATACATATAAACGATCAAATGACAAGAGAAACATTACACACATTTCTTTTTTTTCTATTTTTCTTTCTATTAAAACATTTTTTGGGGGCCCTGTACAACTCTTATCACAATCCACACATACATCCATTGTGTCAAGCACTTTTGTACATTTGTTTCCCTCATCATTCTCAAAGCACTTGATTTCTACTTGAGCCCCTGGCATCTATCTGCTCCTCCTGTTCCCCCTCCCTCTCCACACCCCCTTCCCCTATGAGTGCTTGAGAATTTGTAAATTATTATTATTTTGTCAAATATTTCACTGCTCAACTTCACTCATCCACTTTCTATCCCTCAGGAAGGAGATGATATGTAGATCCTTGCAATCTGTTCTCTCTTTCTCCCTCACCTTCCCTCCACCCTCCCAGTATTGCCCTTCTCATCCCTGGGCCTGAGGTACTCTTCTGTCCTGGCTTCCCTGGGTTTCCAGTTCCTATCTGTACCAGTGTACATCCTTCGTTCTAGCCAGATTTATAAGGTAGAATTGGGGTCATCATGGGGAGTGGGTGGGGGTGGAACTAAAGAAACATAGCATGTTTCATTGTTACTACATTGCACCCAAGACCCTTCTGTAAGGGATTTCCAGTTACCTACAGATGGGCTTATTGTAAAAGATGTAACTAATTTGACTAAATACTAAATGAAAGGAGCTGGTAGTCCCAGGGAAAACCCAAATGACTTCTTTGATTCAAATCTCCTCTAGGTGGACAATAGTTTTCACTGTCATATTACGAAAATGAAGCTGAGAAAAGAGATCTAATTTTGTATTTTTGTGACTGAATTTTTCCTTAAGGAGCTTTTAGTCTTATTCAAATTATCAAGTGAAATCTTCTAGCCACAGCCTTCAGAGACCCACATTTTATCCACCTTCCTTATCTACTTTCAATTCCATCAGTACTCTGACTGGAACCTCTTCTGGAGTCTGAACTGAGGTCCCTGTGTGGTAGTGTCAGATTTTCCCACCTGCTTATTTTTAAGTGAATGCTTACCAGGTGCATTCTCTATGCAAGGTATTGCGTGTATGAGAGTTTCATCATTTCTCATCCAGGATCAGATTTTCATTTTGGAAAAAATCCACTTGAAAATTGTTTTGAGAACTGAAGTTACTCCACAGCAGTCATAGGAAAGGGAAAATACAGTAGGGCAGAAAAGAAGAGACAGAGAATGTTTCTGGGTTTATAATGAAAATAAACATAACTTAGTGCCCAATTCTATATGAAAACTGGAAGAAAAAAATAAAATGCTCATTTGATTCCATAAGTGTTCATTTTCTCACTAAGAAAAATGAACTCACTGGAATCCTGTCAATTCTGACTCATAGCAATGGCTTCCAATGTTGCAAATTTTACTGAAGCCAAGACTATTTCCTATTTCTCAGAGAAAAGCTGGTGGGCAAAAACCATTGATCTTGAAGTTATAGACCAACATTTACCTGAAAGCACCACAAGATTTCATTGGCACATATTACCCAATGATTTTCCAGGTTTATTATTATTTAAAGCAAATTATAATTTCAATAAGGACACATGTAAAAATACCACAGAACACATTTTTCCTGTTGTTGTCTTTAGTAACCAGAATTTAAACTTAGGAAGAATACATGCTTTCTTTCTTTATGTTTAACTACTCAAGTGAGATCATAGTCACATCATAAGTGTTACTGGGGCCAGGATGTGGCACCCCATCTGACTCAACCAGAGGACACTCCTAGAGGTCAACAAACAGAACTTGAACCATTTAGAGGTTTTTATTTATTATCATTATTGTTTTAGTTATTAGCATATTTTTTCTGAGCATTGGTTTTGTTGTAGTTGTTGTCATTTTGCTTTGCCACTTCATCTTGCTATGTCTTGTATTTTGTGCATATTATTTCTGCAGGTCTATCTAGATAAGATAGACTGTATGAACAGTCTGGAGGAGAAAACAATGGGATCTATGGTTCTGGGGGGACATGGGAAAGGGGGAGGTGTGGAACAAAAAGTGGTGCTGACAATCCAGGGACAAGGGAACAACAAGTGATACAAAATCAGTGGCAAAGGGAGTGTGAAAGGCCTAGTAGGGAATGATCAAGGGTAGGGTAACCAAGAGAAATTACAGAAATCCAAATGAAGGCTGAGCATGCTAGTGGGAAGTAAAAGGAAATAGAGGAAAGACATAGAAGGCAAAGCGCATTCATAGAGGTCTAAATACAGTCATGTACATAGGTAAATATACTTATATATGATGATGGGGAAGTAGATCTATGTACATATATTATAGTTTCAGTATTAAGGCAGAATATGGACATTGGACCTACAGTCAAGTACTTCATCAATACAAGAACACTTTGTTCTATTAAATTGGCATTCCCTGATGGTCACCTTCCTAACATGATCACTGAAGACAAATGTGTGCATAAGCAAAAGTGGTGAAGAAAGCTGATGGTACCCAACAGGATAGTATAGTATCCCAGTATAGTATCTGGGGTCTTAAAGGCTTGAAGGTAAACAAGCGGCCATCTAACACATAAGCAACAAAGCCCACATGAAAGAAGCACACCAGACATTGTGACCATGAGGTGTCAAAGGGATCAGAAATCAGGCATCAAAGTACATAAAACCATACATATCATTGTGTTCCCATCTTTGCGTTAAGGTTGCTGAAGACAAATGTGTGCATAAGCAAATGTGATCAAGAAAGTTGATGGTGCCAGTCTATTGAAAGATAAGCGTCTCCGGTCTTAAAGACTTGAAGGTAAACAAGCATCCACCCAGCTCAGAAATAAAGATAAGAAAGATATCTTATCTTTCCCACATGGAAGTAGCACACCAGCTTTTATTACCAGGAGGTGTCAAAGAACTAAATAATATATCGCTATAAATGAGGGGTACAGATTGGGGACCCAAAGCCCATCTGTAGGTAAAGGACTTCCCCTTACAGAGGGGTCACCGAGAAGAGACAAACCAGATAGGGTTCAGTGTAACAATGAGGAATCATGCAGATTTCCTCTAGTTCTTCCAAGCTTCCTCCTCCTCACTATCATGATCCCAATTCGACTTTACAAATCCAGCTAGACCAGAGGATGTACAGGGGTATAGATTGGAACCAGAAACAGGGAATCCAGGACAGATGGTCCTTTCAGGACCAGTGGTGAGAATGGGGAAACTGGTATGGTGGAGGGAAAGTGGAATTGAAAAGGGAAACCTATTCTAAGGATCTACATATAACCTCTTCCCTGGTGTATGAGCAATGGGGAAGTGAGTGAAGGGAAGTGATACATCAGACAGTGTAAGATATACCAAAGTAATAATAATTTATAAATTATCAAGCATTCATGAGAGAGGAGGAAGCAAGTACAGAGGGGAAATGGAGAGCTGATGCCAAGGGCTTAAATAGAAAGCAAATGTTCTGAGAATGAGGAGGGCAGCAGATGTACAAATGTGTGTGACATTCAATGGATGCATTTATGGATAATGATAAGACTTGTATGAGCCCCCAATAAAATGATTAATAGAAATTCTTTTGGACTATGAATATAAAATATGTATAATTCATAAAATGACTGTAAAAATTTGTTCCCTGCAGTTTCAGTGCCCTTGGTTCTCAAAAAATATATAGATATAGATATAGATATCCCAAATAAACACTAAATCGCATGATAAAACAAACTATTGCAAAACTTGGATAATACCAATGTTATGTGAAAATAGCCATAATCTTATTTGGGAAAAAAACATTGTGTGCGCTCTTAGTATATGTTTTTTAGCATTTTTAAGGCATTAGTATATATGAATCTAGAAAAATTATAAGGTGTCAAAAATGAAACAGAATGCAGGAAGATTGATACCCTTGGCATCAGTGAGCAGAGACTGACATTGACCAGTTAGATTTTCTATGGCAGGATAACAGACTCAAAAGGAATGGCATAGCAGTCATTAATAAACAGAATATTGCAGAATCAATCATGATGTTCGATGCTGTTTGTGATAGGATTACATCTATCCTTCTATAAGGAAAACAAATCAATACAACTATTATTCAAATTTATGCACCAACCATCCAAAAGCTGGTGATGAAGAAATAGAAGAATCTTGCCCGTGACTTCAGTATGAAATTGATCAAACAAGTCACCAAGATACACTAATAATTATTGGGGATTGGGAGGCAAAAGAGTTGGAAATAAAGAGAAAAAAGTAGTTGATAAATATGGACTTGTTGACAGTAATAAATCTGGAGATTGCATGATAGAAATTTGCAAAGTCATTCACTGCTCGTAGTAAATGCCTCCCCCCCCCCCACACACACACAAAAGGCAACCATGGACTTCTCTAGATGGAAAACACAGAAATAAAATTGCCCACATATGTGGGAAGAGAAAGTAGAGTTCGAATTCAGCAGCTAAAACCAAGCCAGGGGTTGGCTATGGAGCAGGCCATCATTAGCTCATATGCAAATTCTCAATAACCTGAAGAAAATGAAAACAAGTCCACAAGAGCCAGAATACGACCTTGAGTTTCTCCTACCTGAATGTCAAGACCATCTCAAGAGCAGATTAGACTCATTGGACACTAATGACAGAAGACCTGGCGAGCTGTCGAGGACGTCAAGAACATCATTCTTGAACGCAAACGACAGGAAAGCAAGAAAAGATCAAAGTAGATGTCTGTAGTTAGGTCAAACTGTAACATCTTAGCATTTTATCTCCCCTTTGACCCATTTAAAACGGCTTTGGTTAAAAGAAAGAGAAGAAACATGAAAGGGAAAATACACATGGATGAAACCGCTGGCGAATCCCCTCTGGTCATGGACTAGGGATATGAATTGAAAAAATGTTAAGCCTTGAGTGCATATTGATGGGTTCTATGGGTAAAATATTGAACAGTACAGGGAGACTCAAATAAAGCAGACAAGAATGCACAGAGTCCTAATTGGTGGATGCCCAACCATTTCAGAAGGTAGTACATAAGCAAGAACTAGTGATATTGAAGAGAAAAAGTTCAAGCAGCACAGACAGTATTAATGAAATATAAGCTTCAAGGAATTGACGGAATTCTAATTAAGCTTTAAAAAAATAGATGCCTTGCTGAAGGTGCTCACTCATGTATGCCCAGAATTTTGAAGACAGCTACCTGGCAAACCAACTGAAAGAGAGTCACATTGGTACTCCATTGCAAATAAAATGCAGAAATTTTCAAATAGTAGCACTAATGTCACATGCAAGTAAAATTTTGTGAGAGATAATTCAGAAACAGTTTCGGAACCATTTTGACAGGGAACTGTCAGAAATGCAAGCTAGATTCAGAAGAGGCCACTGAACAAAGAATATCGTTGTCTATATCAGTCGGATCTTGACTGAAAGAAGAGAATACCAGAAAAGTATCTACTTATCTTTTATTGACTATGAAAAGTCCTTGGATTGTGTGGGTCTTAACAAACTATGGATAACTCTAGGAAGAACCAGAATTCTGGAGTATTTGGTTGTGCACTAGGGGAACCTGTACATAGAACAAGAGGCTCTTGTTCCAACAGAAGAAGATAGAGCATGGTTTACAATCAGGAAAGGTGCAAGTCAGCATCGTCTCCTACCAGACTTATCCAATGAGCAAATAGACAAAGAATCTGGACTCTATGAAGAAGCATTGGTTATTGTGATTGGAAGAAGACTTTAAAACCACACGCAATATTCAGATGACACAAACTGGATTCCTGAAAGTGAACAGAACATGAAAAATTAATAATTCAGCTTCCTGTATTAAATGCACCTTACAATCAGGGGAGAAAATTCACAACGGGACCATGAAGCAACAACATAGTAAATTTTAAAAAGAATAAGTTTTCAAGACCTTTGTTTTACTTAAACAGACAATCAAATTACATATTGCATTGGTTCACTCGATGCAAATTTCTTTAAAGTGTGAAAAATCAAAAATGCCACTTTGAACAATGAGCTGTACTAATCTTGGTCATGGTACTTTCATACTTCATGTGCATTTGAAAGCTTGTATATGGAAGACTAAAGAAGTAATTTGTGTCTTTGAATTTTGGTGTTGATGAGGAATATTAATATACCATGGTATTCCAGAAGAATGAACATCTCTCTTCTGGAAGAAGCATAGCTATAATGCTATTTATAATGAAGAGAGACAAGACTTTGTCTCATGCACTTTGGACACATTATCAGAAGGGGTAAGTTCCTGGAGAAAGTCAGTGAAAAAGAGGGAGACCCTTGACAAAATAGATTGACACATTGACTCTGTAATGGACTCAAACATAGGAATTATTTTGAAGATGATACAGGACCAGGCAATGTTTCCTTGTGTCATACATGTCATTATATACAGCTAACAACAACAAAGCCCTCTATAATTATGCTGTTCATAAAGATTGTTGAAAATACCACATAGTTTTTATAAGAAATTTTGTGACTTTAGCAGTCTGGCAAGTTTTTCAACCAAGGATAGCATACAGAATTGTCTGGCTTATATTGTAGCACAATTGTTCCAGCTAATGCTTTTTGACATAGAAGAAAGCGCCATCTTTAATCAACTCACCTGCACACAGACCCAGGGACCATCCCACATCACAAGGTCCCAGTGAGAAGGGCCTGGTCCCTGTGCAAAGACCATCTTATAAAAACGAAAGGCTTCAAAGCACCAGTGGCAAAACCTAGAAAGAGGGGAGATGGGTACTGTGGGAGAGGGGAAGCTGACAGAAGGTAGCAGGTGGTAGGAGAGGGGGCTAGAGACGGGGGCAGGTGCAGCCCAAAGGGGACTGCTCCCCTCTGGAACTGCCCCGCCCACTGACTGGGTGGACCTTCTGGGGCTTCCATGCTCCTGCTGGCTAGCAGAAGTCCTGGGGCTGGCTACAGGGCACAGCACTGCAGATGGGACAGTGTGAATGTGCATGAATCTTGATGGGCAACAATAATAACCTAGATTAGCTCTGGCTGAAGTGATAATACTTAGTGAAGTAAAAGGTGTATTTTAAATTCCATAGAAAGAGAAGTCTGAATTGCTGATTGACACAATATAAGACATTAGGGAAAGTGACGTCATAAGCATTACTCCAAATTTCATTACTGGAGCAATCTGAAGACTGCGTTTATCATTAAATTAGATGAGAAGACTGTAGGTTGAGGAGATTTTGGTGAACCTCAGGCTAGAGTAGTTGGCATGTTAAATGTAAACTGTCTAATAGACATCCAAATGAAGTTGTCAAGTAAGCAATAGTTGACAGTAGTTGATAGTTTAATATGTAAGTCCTGGACAGAAGAGAGATTCAGGTTGGAGATATAAAATTTTGCAGTCATCAATACAAGGCGTTTGATATACACACTAAGAAAATGAGTTTTAATAGAGGAAGGAAGGGCCCTAGAACTAGGTTCTGGGGTTATTCTCATATTAAGAGGCCAAGCAGAAGAGCATGAACCAACAGAAGAGACAGAAGTAACTGCCAGATAAGTAGGTGGAGTAGTAGGTGAGACTTTGTCATCTTGGCAACCAACTAGAGACAATATTTCTAAAAGAGAGGTGGTGATCAACAGTGTTAAATAATTATTTTCTTAAATTTAAGGGAAAGTTATCCTTTGTCAGTGAAATGTAAAATTCTGCTGTTAACATAGCATATTAAAAATTATTCTTGGGCTGAGCCCCAGTGGTGTAGTGGTTGAGTGTGGGACTGCAGGCCACTGGCTTGGCGGTTCAAATCCAGCAGTAGTTCTCCAGGAACAAGGCTGGGTAGCTCCCACAACCTCCAGAGGGCAGTGATGCCCCCCCCCCCAAATTATTCTCAGGGGAAAAGTTGAAAAGGGTAGTTATAAAAATAAAAAAAAACAATATATAAAATAAAAAAACATCACCTAGGGAGAAAGTAAATTATAAAATCTTGTAGCAATTTTTTAATTTATGGTTCTGCTAATTCACCACCACTCAAATGCTCTTTCCAAAATAAACATTTATAGTTTGACTTCTTAAAATTTTTGGATTTGGAGACCCCAAATCCATCTGTAGGCAACTAGACATCCCTTTTGCAGGGAGGAGATAAAACTAACCAGGGTGCAGTATAGCGGAGATGAAACATAAAACTTTCTTCTGGTTCTTTAATGTTTCCTCCCCACCCACTATCATGATCCCAATTTTACCTGACAAATCCACTAGCCCAGAGGATGTACACTGATACAAAACAAGAACTGGAAACACAGAGAATTCAGGACAGTTAAACCCCTTAGGACTAATAATGAGAGTAGCAATCTCAGAAGGGTAAGGGTAAGGTGGGCTAAAAAGGGGGAACCGATCACAAGGATCTACATATAGTCCACTCCTTGGGGGATGGACAACAGAAAAGTAGGTGAAAGGAGACATGGTCAGTGTAAGACATGACAAAATAATAATAATTTATAAATTATAAAAGGGTTCGTGGGGGAGGGAGGGTGGGTAAAAAAGGGAAAACAGAGGAGCTGATACCAAGAGTCAAAGTTGAAAGGAAATGTTTTGAAAATGAGAGCAACTAAAGTACAAATGTGTTTGACATAATGGATGGATGGGCCATGATAAGAGATGTACAAGCCCACAATGAGATGATTTTAAAAAGAAAAAATTGGATAGCTAATGACATGTCTGTCAGTTTGTCATACTGTGGTGGACTGTGCTTTGCAGTGATGCCAGAAGGTACGTTAAGGATTTCATCTTCCTTGTATTCACAATTCATGCTCATGGAAGCAGCAATAGAGAGATCAAAAGAGGAGTTGCATTGAGTAAATCTATTGCACAAGACCTCTATAGAGTATTGAAAAGCAAGGATGTTACTTTGAGGAGTAAAAGTTGGACATTGAAGAAAGAAAACTGAAGATGTAGAAAAACAATGTTTTTAAACTGACTTTAGTAGCAGATGTATAATTCTACTTTATGTGATTGAAATATGGAATAATGTTCTATATGTATTGAATCCAAACTACTAGTAATACTACGAATAAAATAAGACTGAATAAAAAGTGATGCTTTTGAGTTGTGGTGCCAGAGAAGACTATGGAAAGCACTATGGACTACTAAAAGGACAAACATCTGTCTTGGAAGAAGCACAGTGAGAGAGAGAAGCACAGGCAAGATGGCAAGACTTAGTACTTTGGACATGTTATCAGGAGAGACCAGTACCTGGAGAAGGACACCATGTTTGGTAGAGTTGAGGGGCAATAAAAAGGGGAAGGGTCCCAATGACATGGCTTGACATGGTGGCTGCAACAATGGACTCAGGCTTGGGGCGAGTGTGAGGATTGCGAAGGACTAAGCTGTGCTTCTTTCTGTTGTGCATAATGGTACTATGCAGCAGAACTGACTCAATGCCGCCTAACAAAAACACTTATATGAACTGTTCTTGACAGTGCTTGTTGAGTGGCAATTTTTCGAGAGCCTCTTGCATTTCTGAACATTTTGTTATAAGAAGTACGTGGTGGTTTGTCTTCAAAGTAACCTTCTAAGGGTGTGTTATTAGCAAACAACCTTGAAGAATAAAGATAGCTTCTATCTTCAGAACAGAGGAAAGTGTTACAATATTTAATATAAGGTAAGGGATGAGAGATTGGCCATTTTCTTTCTATTTGAGCTGATTTTTTTTGAGTTTTGTTTTTGATTCTGATATGGGACGAGGTTTTAGTAGCACCCTATGAAAGATAGTGGTTTTCTAGGGTTGGGTTCTGTAGTGATGTGAATCTACGGTAAGCACAGAATAACCTGACCTCACCTTTGTAAAACAGAGGCAAGGATATTAAAAGTCATGATACTAGCTGTGCCATGAGAAATAACACCCTTTGTGCCTGACCTACAAATCTGGTGCCTTCTGTCATTATCTACTAAACTGTGGCAGGCTAATTTATTAAATTGCAAGGAGAGTAACATTCAACTATTTCATAGTTATTACACAAATATGAATACAAAATCTGTAAAATGTTTTGAATCTTTTTAATAATCAGAATTTTTTTAGTACTCTAACCTATATTAAGGATAAAATTAAATAGCATGTGTGTATGGGGTGTTCCCCAGTGTCTATTTTGAATTACTAGAGTGATGAGTATTTTGAAAAGATGCAAGTATCAGGTTAAGTATATGACAATAAATAAAGTTTTCATAAGTAATTTCATTACTAAAATACTTCTCATGGCTAGTGGCATCATATTTCATTTTCCAAATATATCTTCATTTAGTTCATTTCAATTGCAAGCTCTGAGATAATAATAAAGTCTATAAATATTTTTCTTCTTAGGTGCCATTGAGTCAGTACTGGCTCACTGCGATGCCATGAACAACAGAACAAAACAGCACCATCATCAAACTCATTGTTGGGCTTGAGGCAGCCACTGTGTCAATTGAACTTCTTCACAGTATTTTTCTTTTTTGCAGTCCCTCCACTTGAAGAATCGTGTTATATTTCTCTGGGACTGGTCATTCATGACAAAACGTTCAAAATACTTAACACATTGAAGACCGGATATTTTATAACCAAGAAGTTAAAAATCAAGCAACCAAATCAATGTGAAGGGATGGGGAAGTAGTGGAGATCCCAAACCCATCTGCAAGTTGACGCATTAAAGACCAAATAAACTGGAGATCCATCTGCAATGTGCCAAGATGAAGTCTTGTCACACTTGATTCTAAGGAACATTCTTGCAGTGCTTCTTTCAAGAGACTTGTTTGTTCTAGCACTCCACAGTAATTTCAGTATTCTTTGACAATGTCATAATTCAATCACATGGTTATTCTTTGGTTTTCTGAGTTATTGTTCAACTCTCAAAGGCATATGAGGCAATTGAAAATGCCATGGCTTGGGACAGGCACACCTTAGTCCTCAGTGTAACATCTTTGCTCTTCAATACTTTAAAAGAAGTCTTCTGAAGCTGAATACAGCACATTGTTTGCCTTATTAGTGGCTGCTTCCATGAGCACTGACTGTGGAGGCAAGCATAATTTAATGCTTAAGATTTTCAATATCCTGTCTGTGTGTCATGATGTTGTCTATTTGTCCAATTGTGAGGATTTTTGGTTTCGTAACACTGAATTGTAACCCGTACTGAAGGTTGTAGTCCTTGATCTTCATCAGCAAGTGCTTCAAGTTCTCACTTTCAGTGAGAAAAGTTGTGTCATCTGCATATCACAGATTGTTAATACCCCTTTCTCCAATGGTGATGCCATATTCATCTTTATTTAATCCAGCATCTCTGATTATCTGCCTAGCATAGCGATTTAATAAGCATGGTGAAAGGATACAAACCTAATACAAACCTTTCTTGATTGTAAACCATTCAGTACTCCTTTATTCTGTTTAAATGACTGCTTCTTGGTGCATGGCTTGCTACTGGATGGGCACAATGAGGTGTTCTGTAGTTCACATTTTTCTCAATTATATCCACTGTTTGTCATGGATCCAAAGTCAGCTATCTTTCCACTGTCAATTAAACACAAATAAACATCCTTCTGTTTTGTTCTTTTTTCAACCTACTTCCTCTTCTGAATCTGACGTGAGTTTCTAGCAGCTCCCTGTCAATGTACTGCTACAACTGCTGTTGAATAATCTTTACCAACATTTTGGGGTCCTGTTTCAGTGAAATGGACATAAATATGGATCTTATCCAGAGGGTTTCCAGGTAGCTGTTTTTCAAATTTTGTGACACGTTCAAAGGAATAATGCCCCATTTCTCATTATAAAGAACATTTCACACACACACAGAAAGAAAATTTCAAGATATATATATTGAAGTACAATGCTGGCTGTGATATGATAATATCTATATATCTACAAGGAAGCCTGGCTAAAACAATATTATTCAAACTTAAGCTAGTGATGAATAATTCTGCATTAATAATCACTGGTGATTGCAATGTGAAATTTCGAAATAAAGAGGCAGGAGAAATAATGGGAAAACTTGGTCTTTGTTGTATAAATGATCCTGAAGATCACATAATAGAATTTTGAAGACAAGACCTTCTTCATTGTAAATACCCTTGTTTAAAAAGACATAAGCACTGTACTTTTGAACCTCAATGTACTTTTGAACTGTACACATGAACCTTATACATTCAATACTCATGAATAAAATTCACCACATCTGTGGGGGGAAATGGAGAACTCTATATTGTAGTTATAACAAGGGCAGGATCTGCAAGTGGAACATATGATCAATTGTCCATGTGAAAATTAAGGTTGAAGTTGAAGAAGATGAAAATAAATCCAGAAGAGTCAAAATACAACTTTGAGTATGGTATATCCAACTTGAGTTTCAAGAACATTTCAAAACAAACTTGGCATGTGGAACACTGATGATAGAAAACTTGCTGTGAGATAACATTAAGAACATCATATATGCAGAAAGGAAAAGCTCATTTAAGAAAAGACTTAAAAAATGAGACTGTGTTAGTCTGGGTAGGCTAGCGAAACAAATTCATAGACAAGCATATAGATATAAGGGAATGGTTTATATGCATGAGGAATGAAACTTTGAGAAAGCATCCCAAACCAGTCCAATTCAAAGTCATAAGTCTTATATTAACTCATAATGTCTCCTTCTGACTCACGAAGTCACAGGCAAGTGGGTGCAGAGTCCCGGCACTGGCAGGGGTCTCCCCATGGCGCCTAGTTTTCAGGGCTCAGGGTCCATCAACAGCATCCAGTGGTGGTAGAAGCAACCCAGCACTGGTAGGGGTCTCCACGTGGCTGCTCCAGATTCAGAGGTCTGGTTCCATCAGGGTAAGGCCATGTGGCTTCTCCTCCAGCTCCGCGGACACTGCCATCTTGTCTTGTCTGTCGTTCGTTGTCTCTGAGACTAAGACCCAACAACTGGTGAGATGGCTTCTCATCTCCACGAGAGAAATGTCGTGAGATTTCCCAGGAATCTCAGGAGAGAGTCATGCCCACACGGAGGTCTCACTGGCTACTCAATGGCTATCTCCAGATTAACAGGCTAGACTTCACCCCTACATCTCAATCATGAAATTAACATAAGCACATAACCATCACAAAGACCAAAGTGGATGTCAGAAGAGATTTTGAAACTTTCTCTTTACATTGAGTAAAGTAAATCAAAGAAATGATGAAGTGAAAGAACTAAATAGAAAATTTCAAATGCAGCTTCAAACAGCAAGGCACTATAATGAAATATGTCAAGAAAAGTAGCTAGAACCCAAAATGGAAGAACACACTCAGCATATCTCAGACTGAAAGAATATATGGAAAAATTCCAGCTTTGAATTTCAATATTGAAAGGTTCTATGTGACCAATATTGCATGATGCAGAAAGCATCAACAGAGGATGTTAGGAAGATGTGGAGTCACTGTGTCAAAAATAACTGGTTGACATTTAAGCATTTTAAGAGTGCTTACAAACAAGAATTCATGATATTGACTGGAGAAATACAAGCTGCACAGAATGCATTATCAAAAAACAAAACTTCAGGAACATATGGAATACCAATTGAAATATTTCAACAAGCTTAGGGGCACTGGAAACATTCATTCATCTATTCCAAGATATTTGGAAAACAGATACCTGTTTCCACATTGTGCCCATGGCAAAGAAGCATGACTCAACAAACTGTGGAAATATATCAATTATATCATTCATATCATATGCAAGCAAAATGCTCTTGTACATAATTCAGCAATGGTTATAGTAGTACATTGACAAGGAGATGCCAGAAATTTGAGCCAAGTTCAGAAGATGACATTGTAGGATTTCCCAGACATTTTTTGCTGATGCCAGATACATCTTGGAGGATTGCAGTGAATAACAGAAAGATATCTATTTGTGTTTTATTGGTAAGAGAAAGGCACATGACTGTGTGAACCACAACCAAGGATATAATTAAGAAGCCTGGGAATTTCAGACCACTTCATTGTGCTCATGCAGAACCTATCTCTTGACCAAATAGGCAATCATTTGAACAGAATAACAAGTGTGTGTCAGGGTTGATTCTTTTACTGTACTTATTCCAACTCTATGCTGAGCAAATGTTCCTAGCAGCCAGACTAAATGAAAGTAGAGTTGAACTTCAGGAGAAGGGATTATTAGCTCCTTGAGATATGCAGATGACACAACCTGACTTGCTGAAAAGCTAGGAGGACTTGAAACCCATGCCGATGAAGATCAAGGACTGCAGCCTTTAGTACATGTTGCAATTTGGTGTAAATCAAAAAGCTCATTGTCATCAAGTCCATCCCAACGCATAGAGACACTACAGTGCAGAGCTGGGCTTCCCTGTGGATTTCTGAGACTAAAATATAACAGGAGCAGAAGGTCTCATCTTTTCCTCACAGAATGCCTGGTAGCTTTAACCACTCATCAGAAGTAGCAGTCTGATTCATAAGCCATTGTGCCAATGCTTCTAAATCAGTGTAAAGAAAGCAAAATCCTCACATCTTCTTTATAGGCTTACAGATTTTATCCTATCACACTCAGCATTGTACTTCAAGAAATGTCTTGAAAAACAATGAATGTGGTGCATTTTATCTTCAATTTTTCATGCCCTGAACAGACAAATGGTTGCCTAATTGAAAATGGCAAGCACCCATCTACTTCAGCTCACTAGTGCCTAGGATACTGATATCTATGCATTCCATATCATTTTTGATACATTTCATTTTCCCTAGATTTAAATTTCTCCTGCTCCAAGCCCCCCCCACCCCTGGTTATTAATGGATGATTGTTATTTTTTTGGATGATGGTTATTTTATCTTGTGCTGTATCAGCAAATGAAGGTCCTGAGCAGTTTGCCCCAGTTTCATTCTCTCAGTCAGCTGCACCTTGAACAGGCAACACGTCTTTACTCATATTTTGAGAGTCTTCCAGTCTAATGGGCTCATCTTTTAGCCTGGTAATAGGCAAAATTCAGGTACTATTCACAAGGTTTCCAATGGCTAATTCCTTAGGAGTATACCACCTATTCCTTCTTCCTCATTCTATTCTGATCTGGAAGCCCCATCAAAACTTGTCCATTATGGGTGACCCTGCTGTTTGAAATGTGGGTGGCCTACCTCCCAGCACAAATGCAATATGCAGGCCATCACAGTAGGGAAGACAGGTGAGTGGTGCCGAGGGGAGATGGCCTGTCCGTATTAGCATGGTTAACTCACAGAAGTACTGGAAACAAGGACATCTTGACACCTGTTTCCAAACTTTCTCAACTATTACACTGTTCTGTATTGACATATTTGTACCCAAATCCAGAAATAAATTGCTAACTTGTGAGGTGCTTGTGCAATTTGAAAATAATAATGATGAGCAGGAAATCCAGCTTCTTCCAAGAAGAACTAGCCTAACATTCCTTTGGTTACATGTGTAGGCTCACAAAAATGATACATGAAAGTTGACACATTTTTCATTGTCTGAACAAGCATGCTGTGTACTAGTTTGAGTCTTGCCTATGAGCAGGATGCACATTTCAGTGACTGAATTAGCTAGTGATCCCTGGGTCCTCTATGTGCCCAGGACAGTGCTGGGCCTCCCGCCAGATGCCAGAAATAGTTTCTGCCCACAAGAAGTTTGTCATGTAGTTGTGAGGCACAGCTTATGTCCATAAAATAATTAGGAACAAGTAAATTAAAACTCTGTGGTAGTAACTCAAGGTTCAGTTGTTGAAATGTCGATGTTCAGGCTACCATCACTGATACAAATCCCAGACTGCCTTTCATCCTAAGCTAATTTTGTATATTTTAGTCATCTTTTCTTCTCTTGCCATCACTTGATGGTCATTTTGTTTTACTGTGATGACTTGTGTGTTGAGGTGATGCTGGAAGTTATGTCGCTGATCATTCATAGGTCGTCGGGGTCACCTGAACTGACAGGTTTCTGTGAAGGCTCTGCAAAGAAGAAGAAAAGAATATGGCTCCAACAGTGGGCTCAAATAGAAGAAAAACTGTGAGTGTAATGCAGGCTGGGTGGTGTTTCATTCTGCTGCACAGAGGGTGACAATGGGTCTGAATCAATTCAATGTCACCTAACAACAACAGTCTTCTCTTGAGCTTCTGGCCTACTTAACTGAATTACCAAGACACTGAAAACTTTAGTCTTATTCTTCCATGTAATGCCCATGTCTCTTCTCTAAAAAGCTTTTACCTTTTCTCCTGCCCTTATTATCTGAATTACAGTACTAGTCTTCAGGCACTGATGCTGGGTTCTTCAGCAGATATAGTTCACACTGATCTTTTCCCACTTTGGGTAACATCTGACCTAATCAAGGCTCTAATATATTACCACAGCACTTTCTGGTAGAGTTGCAATTTCCAGATTGCATAAGAGATCTGGACTCATTCAGTCATTCATTCATGTATTAGCATCTCAAACTTTTGTTGATGAATTACTACATCAAAAATGACACTAGATGCTACAGTAATAGAAACAATGCAACATGGTCCCCGACTCAGGGAGTTGCTCTAAGTCTAGTGTGGCAGACACGTAGAAATATAGGAAATCACAATGTTCTGAGTTAGAGCTGTGAGAGAGATAATTGTAGGGCACTTTGGAAACAGCTGTGGAGTGTTGGTTCAGACAAAGAGGTAGGTGCTTGTGGGAGGTTGAGTGAGTGTGGGAGAGGGGCTGTCAGGAAAGGTTTCTGGGCACAGCTGACCCAACAAATAATACCTACTAAAATTGTTGAGTGGTCATGAAGGCCAGTGTCTTCTCACAAGTTCCTCGTGAGCCCACACACACCCTTTCTTTGGGATGAGTCACTTTACCTCTTGTCATCGCAATTGAATTGTTTCTAAGTAGGTCCAAGGTTAATAGGCATGCCCCTACTAAATGTTAACAAGAGAAATACATTTATATAAAATGCCTGGCATTTGCTGGAAGTGTCTCAGAAGCCACCACGAAATGTTAGTTCTTATTCAGACCAACACTGGTGGGAATGGAAAAGGGGGAAGAAAAAGTGTCGATGCGATGATTATGTGTATTTCTCTTCTGAAGAGATTAATGCATGTGGTATACTCTGTAACAGGTACAAAAGATTATGTAAAGTAAAGCAAGTTGCTCTCGCTTCCTACTCTATCGATCCTTAGGGCCCACACAGTCAATACCTCTGTATAGTCAATAAAGTACAAGTAAATACAAGAAGGAGATTTGGCATGTCGAATAGGGCTATTAAAAAATTCCCTTCTTTGGGTACTGTGTTATTTCTTGAAAGGATGGTTGTTGTGATTAGGTGTCATGGAGTTGGTTCTGACTCATAATGCCTCTGTGTACAAAAGAACAAAACGCTGCCCAGGCTGGTACCATCTTCACAATCGTTCTAAGAGACTTGAGCTCACGCTGACAGTCACCATGTCAGTCCAGCTTACCAAGGACCACCCTCTTTATTACCGCCGCTCTACTTCATACCACCTATGATGTCCTGCTCCACGGACCTGTTTCTCATGACAACATGCCCAAAGCACACGAGACAAAAGCTTTCCATCTGTGTTTTTAAGGAGCATTCTGGATGAACTTCTTCCAAGACAGATTGTGTGTTCTTTTGGAGTCCATTGCACTTTCAGTATGCTGCACTTGTATCACAGTTCAAATGCATAGATTTTTCTTAGGGTTTCCTTATTGTTCTCTGTTCAGATGCATATGAGACCATGAAAAATTCCATGGCTTGGGGCAGGCACACCTTTGTCTTAAAAATTTACCAAATTTATCCTTGCTTTACGCCATTTGAAAGAGGTCTTCTGTACTATGCACCAAAGGTTGATGTTGCTGGACTTTTCTTTCAGGGAGAAAAGTGAAGAAGTTTCTCCCAAGTGCTTTGTCACCACCACAGAAAGAACTATACACACAGTAAATGGAACAAAGATATAATAAGCAGAGTATGATTCAATCAAGATGTGGGTCACTTCATGATTTGAGGAAGATGGTATGTAGGTGCACAACATTGGATTTTTTAGGAGTCTGATGGTGGACCTCCTTAAGTTTGCTTCAGTCCCTGTCCTTCTTTTTCATTGACTCGTATTCCTGTACCCAATTGGTCTTTATTCCAGTGCAATGATTGTGTACAATCATTGTGTACACTGGTTTGTGTATCTATGCATCTCATTATCATGTGAGATGTTGTTGGGAGGAGTCATCCAAACGTCTGGGTGGAAAGGATCCTGTGAGGCAGTTTGGGATAGGTCAACCAGACTCCTCGCTGACTCTGGGATTGTGCAGCAGAGTTACCAAAGGCAGCTTTGTCATTTGATCTCTTGATGGCTGCTTCAGTAAGTATTGACTGCAGGTTCAAGCAAGATGAATTTGGTCCAGTTGTGAGGATTTCATTTTTATTACATGTAATCCAAAGGCTACCATTCTTGATCTTCATCAGCAAGTGCATCGAATTCTCCTCTCATTGTTGGCAAGGACAATTGTGTTATCTGAATATCAGAGGTTCTTAATAAACTTCCAGTTCTGATGCTACTTCTTCTTCATATAAGCCAGCTTCTCTGATTATCTTCCCAGTGTATTAGTCTGGGTAGACTAGAGAAACAAACATGGGGACGTATATGTATATAAGAGAGTTTTATATAAAGGGTATTCATACATGAAGAAAAGATCCCAACCCAGTCCTGATCAAGTTTATAAGTCTGATATTAGCCCATGTGTCCGACAGCAATGTACAAAGCCCTTCAGACTCACGAAACAAATGCAATGATGCCAAATGCTGGATAATCACAAGCTAGTGGGTAGAAAGTATTTGGATCCAGTGGTGTTGTAAGCATCTTTGTATTGGCAGGAGTCTCCACGTGGCTTCTCTAGGTCCAGGTTTCTTGCTGCATCAGGGTAGGTCTATGTGGCTTTTCCTCAGGGAAGTCTCACGGGGAGCCAGCCTTGTCAGTCAAGTCTCTCAGGCAGTGAGCGTTGCCAGTAGAAAGTCCCCAAGGAAGTGAACCCAGAGAGATCGTGTCTCTGCTTCCAAAAAAGGTGACCATATTTCCCAGAATTCTTCAGAAAAGGCCATGACCAACTGTCTCCAGATTGACAGGCAAGACTCCACTCTTACACTCTTAATCCTCAAATTGACACCAGATTACGTGACTGCCATGCCCATCAACTAGATTGAAAAAGCATGGTGAGAGGAGACAATCCTGACGCCTACCTTTCTGGATTTTAAACCATGAAGTGTTTTCTTATTTTCTTTGCACAGCTGCCACTTGGTCTAGGTCCAGGTTCCTCATGAGCACAATGAAGACCTCTGGAATTCCCCTTCTTCTCAAGCCTATCCATAGTTTGTTATGATCCACACAGTTGAATAACATTGCACAGTCAATAAAGCACAGTTGCACATCTTTCTGACATTCTCTGATTTCAGCCAATATCCATCTGACAACAGCAACGATATTACTTATTGGACGTGGAGACTCACGTGAATTTGGGGCTTTCACTATAGCTGCAGCCTCCCAAAAATCTAGTGCTTAGAATGTAAGTTCCAATACACTTTCAGCTGCTTATAATAGTACAAGAGATCCATTTCCTTCACCATTCTTGTCTCCCTTTTATGATTATAATGAATTTCCTTATGTCAGTTTAAAATAAGGACCTCAATATTCCAAGAGTGTCCTAGTAATTGCTGAGCGGTGCACATTCTGTTCCACATCTTTGCTGCTCAAACTGTCCTGTGGGCTCGTGGCATCAGCTCAGAGCTTACTAAAAAGTGACCCAATCGATCCCTGTTGATTTGGAATTCAAGTGACTTAAATTAGTTTTAAGGTGTGAAAAATAATGTGCTAGATCATTGTTTCTCAAAATTTTAAGTTTGATAGTCATGAATATGGAAAATAAGAAAAAGGAATAAGAATAAGAAGATTTAAAAATAGCTCGGGCATGGATCTATCCTGCTTGATTGCATTTAAATGAAGCCATGAATGGTGTAGACACATGGAAGGTCAAATGTTTCTTTTGTGATGCAGGTGCGATTGACTGGTTTGAGGATGAGGACAGTTTAAGCATTACTACCCATGATGTGCCAAACGATGCTGTTAGATTAGTGATCCCCAATTTACCAAGGAGAGAATGAGGTTATCTTGGAGCTTATCTAGTGAGAATTGAATGTCATAACTTGATTTATGATTACTATTATCCCACATTAGATATTAACCTGAATTTACTTCATTATAAATTAAAACTCAGTGATGCTGATAGCCCACATATTCTACTAGGGAAAATGTTGCCTTTATAAATTATTAGAGAGGCAGAGATTAGATGAAAAATTTGCTTTTATTACTTTTAATAACACTTTTTCAATATAATTGGTTATTTAAAAATTATTACTGTGGATATATATATATATATATATATATAAAAGCGAGGGCACCACCCCAAGCCAGAATTTTACTCTTCATTATACTTTTTACCTTTGTGAAATGTGCTATTTCATTCCTTTAAAAAATCATTTTATTGAGGGCACATACAACTCTTTTCACAATCCATCCATCCATCCATTGTATGCCACACATATTTGTACATTTGTTGCTCTCATCATTCTCCAAACATTTGCTTTTCACTTTAGCCCTTGATATCAGCTCCTCATTTTTCCTCTCCCTCTCCACTCCTTTTTCCATCACGAACCCTTGATAATTTATAAACTATTATTATTCTGTCACATCTTACACTGTCCAATATCTCCCTTCACTCACTTCTCTGTTGACCATACCCCAGGGAGGAGGTGGTCAGACATGTCCCTCTCCCTGAGCTGCAGCTTCAGTGCTGCCCTCTAAAGTAAATTCTTCAGGGGAGGTAGGGGTGGATATCTGCATAGTTGGAATAGGGGCCAGGCCCTCAGACCCCTCTACTGGCTCTGTGCTCCATGCTGTCATGCTACATTTACATCCTGGAACACCGGGTTTAAGTTTAGTCCCTCTTTCCCTGTGGGGATATAAACAATACCCTCCCCTTCGGTGGGCTAATGCCCTGTTTCCCCACTACACTAAGCTATTCCGTTCTTGAAAACATTTTTCATGCACATCTCTTCAGATGGCTGACAGCACCACCTTAATTTTTATCATTATCTCTTTTACCTCATGAAATCACTGTCCTTTCATCTCCCTCTTCATTCACAAAAACGAAAAGAAGTCATACGGAGCAGGGTCAGGTAAGTAAGGTGCTTGCGGCAAGAGAGACATGCTGTTGTTGCCAAAAACTGGTGCACTGAGGTAGCTGCATGAACAGGTGCCTTGCCATGCCAAACCTGCTGGCCTCTTTCGTTACACACTGTTGCACATCTTTTCAGAATAGAAGCTTGATTAACAGTCTGATCTGGGGGAGCAAACTCCAATTATCCTCCCCACGTAAATTTCACTTGAGTTTTTTGAGGGCTGAGGTATCAATGGTATTTTCCACTGGCTTTATTAATGTTTTGTCAGAAGAAAATCATTTCTCCTCACCAGTAATAACCTTAAAACAGAGTCTGGGTCGCTTCAGACCTGTTATTTCAAAGAACGGCATGTTTCCAGTGGACACTCTTTTTGCTGGTCAGTCCAAACAAGAGGCATGAATTTCATAGGAACCCTTCTCATTCCAAAATCTTCAGTTACAATTCTCAGAACTGAGCCCTAAGATTGTCCAGATAGCTTGCCCATCTTTTCAATGGTCCATCAGTGGTCTTTGAGCACAAGTGCACACATTCCATCAACATTTTTGCCTGTTCATGAAATTGATGGATATCCACAATGAGATTTGTCGTCAATTGATATTTCACCTTTTTTGAATCGAGAAAAACACTCGTACACTGAGTTTTTCTCAAAGTGCTGTCCTTGTGAACGGTGTTCAACATCACAACAGTTTCTGCAGCATTCTTCCTGAGCAGGAAACATTTCACAGCTGAACACTGTTCTCTTAAATTGACCATCACAAAAAATGAGGTTCAAGCAAAATTGCTTTCATGAAAAAATTTACTGTGACCAGAGATAACCTTCCTCGGCAATGTAACCGGATGTACTAATTCAGAGTGAATTGCTAGATGCTTACCTACTGGGAAAAATTCATACTGTGAAAGCACCACCCAATGGAGCTTTTCTGCTTTTGGTGGGAGGGAGCGTAGTATGTGTGTGTGCATATAAATATATTTTAAGTATATAATTTATAGGTCCCAATCTGTGAGATAAAAATTAATTACACTTATTATGTGCTACTGTCATCATTATGCATTTCCCAAAATCTTATATCACCAAAAATAGAATCTCATTGTCCTTAAAGTATTAAATCCTATTTTATCTTCCTTCCAACCCCTGATGATGGCTAATTCACTTTTGTTTCTGTCCAAGTTGAGTTAGGAAGTTCTTTTTCACATTTTTTATTTTTGAGCAGAAATGGTGATGTTACAGGCATTGTGTTGGTTGAGGATTTTTGATTACTGATTCAATTTCTTCGCTTGCTAGAGATCTATTGAAATTCTGTATACATTTTTAAGAAAATTTAGACAGTTGTGTGGCAGTAGGTTTTATGTTAGCTGTTTTAAGGGATTGCACTGTTGTTAGCAAATGATAAAGTTTAAATATATGTTTGCCTAGTGGTGTCCTAGAAGCAGCTTGTGGCAAAGACCTCTGTCCTGTCATTTAAAATGATGCTGTAAAAGGAAGTGGAAACATCAGGAAGGCCACAGTGTTTTCATCATTACACACCAGTCACCAGAACCTCATGACTTCATATGCAGAATGCATACGTGTAAAGAAGTGAAAGAAAAAAAGAGTTCAGTGTTTCTCCTTTCCTGAGGTGAGTAAAATAGATACACAATAGCTTGGTCTGAAATACAAATTGTGTAATTTGGATAATCCCACATGGGAGGTAAGTGATCTTACATTTACATTTAAAACAGTAGTGTGCAGTGTAAAGATGAATAGTAAAATTCATAGTAGTCATTTAAATTTTTTTCATTTTACTTATTAGAATGACATTCAATACTAAATTTAAAAAAACACCACAATGAGTGAAGGGCTCAAGAAAAGGTTTATATTGAAATGCATTGTTTGTGTTTGTGTGGTTTTAGAAATAACCAATGTCTGTCATTTTTTTTCATATATAATTCAGTGTTGTCAATTACATTCATCATGTTGTCACAACCCAACTCCATTTCTGCCTCCCTTCTTATTTACAGAAACTCTGTGCTCTTTAAATAATAATTTCCACACTTCACTTCCACTGAAAATCTAGAATAAACTTTGGTCCTTATGTATTTACCTATTCTATATCCATTCTATTATGTCTGACTTATTTCTGTCATACTAATATTTTTAAGGGGCATGCACATTGAGGCCTGCATCAGGACTTAATTTTTCTTTGTGGTTTATACTGCATTGTATGTGTAATAGGGCTTTCTTATTGTGCTTGGAACAAGGTTCTTGGTTTTTTGCTGTTGTTGCTGACCTTTAACACTTTATTTATTTTGGTAACTGGTATTTTATTGTTGTTTTAAGGATTGGTAAATAGACATGATAAATATTTGTACATAGTTCTTTTTGTTGTTGTTCATGGTCACACTGGTTGTATTTATGATGTTTGGGGTTGGGGGGGGGGCGGGAATGCTAGGACAGGCGGGCAGTCTGTCCTCTCTGCTGCTATCAGCTCAGGATATCTTTGGAAATGGACTTAGCTCAGAATCCATTGCCAAGGGAAGACAAGGACTCTGCTGGGGATCTCCAGCCTGTTCCAGATCTCCACTCTGCCCTGGATCTCTGGACCACTTGTGGATCTCCAGCTTACTCCCCAATCTGGCCAGCTCATCGATCTTGGTCTGCTCCAGATCTCTGGCCTGCTCGGGGTCTCTAGCTAGCCGTTACATTTTTGTCAGGTTGGCAAGGTAACAGAGGTGAGAGAGCAGCACAGCTGCTTTGAACACAAAGTCTTACAAGACAGGGTACACTTCTTGTAATTGGGCTGGCAGAGTTTGGAGATGTCTCAAAAGAGTTAGAGCTTATTTGGAGAGCTGGGAGAAGGAAGAAGAAAAGGGGGACTAACTTCCAGGTTATTGTGTGCTTATTTTACCTGGATATCCCAAAATACATGTAGCCTGCCTTGTTTTTACCAACTAGGGCAGAGAAATCTTTAGCAGTAGGACAGGTCTGAAAAGATGAGGGTGAGAATGAGGTTCAAAGTCAATTTTGGGTTTGGACCAAACTAGAAACTGTTAATAAAATGAAGTTTAGACAATAGTACCTGAAGACTTTGAATGTAGTCCAGAAACAGTCAGAATCTATAATACAGACCCAAATTGGCCTCAAGGAGATAGGACCAAAGAGAAGTCTCCTAATCAACTTTCTGGCCCTTACCTGGTTTCTGTGAAGACCTTGGAAGGAGAGGGGACTGGAGAGGGAAATGACAAGTGCTGGCAGTAGAAACAACCTGTGAGGGGTTGGTTTTAAGTCACGGAATTTTCTGCCTTTCATAACTTCTCATACTTTTATTATTGGACTTGGGGCATTGTTTTTGAGGTCACTCCGATCCTGTTTCAGGAGTTTTCAAGTAGCTTCAGAAAGAAATTCTCTTTGCACTAGATATTCAATCAAACCAACCCCTTTACTATGCTCATTCTCGATTGTATGGGTGCAGTGAGACAAGAAAGCAAATATATTGAGATTGGATTATGTCCCATCTGGGCAGCATCTGGAAAGCATTACCTCTGAATGCATTTAAATCTCATAATTCCTTCTATGCACATCTGCCAAACAGAGCAGCCTTGACAGATAGAACAATCTTTTTTCTTTTCTTCTTTAGCTTCTGACTTCAAGTCTGTCCCCATGGAGACTGATGGAAATATCAAGGTGCACCTTTCCTTCATCCTAACACAGCAGCAGCATCAGCAGCAGGGAGAAGATGAGGTATTCATACAAAAGTAGCTATTATAACCAAGTGTCCTCAAACTCAAACCAAACTCACTGCCACTGAGTTGACTGACTCATGGCAACCCTTTAGGAAGGACCTGAACCCTACAGGAACCTGTAAGGTAGAAACAGTTCCGATTGTTCGCTGAGAATCTCCTTTGAGTGACTGGTGGTTTCACACTTGCAGTTAGCAGCCACGGTGAAACTAATACACCATTTAATCTAATCAGGTGTTCATTTCTATGCTAACAACCTTCAAAAATCTTTAGTAGGATTTACAAATTTTCATCAAATATAGAGACACCAGGAGTCTCTGGAGGAAGGAAATCTGTCTGACCCTTATTGGTCTACACACCATACCCACACATTGAGTCCTACTTTGCAAGGTCCAAAGACATCTTCTGAATGGGTCAAAATCACTGTGTGCTAAAATAAGAAACACACTAGCTTTGTCTAAGGATTTGCCACTAAGGCACCAAATGTCTTTTTACATCTATAAGCCTTATCTGTTAAATGGTTTAAGAACTACAGGGATAATGGGTTTATTCATTGTAGAATTAGTTATCATTACTAGATTCCCTGCTTAATAAACATGTGTTGAATTATTTATCTCAAGGAAATCTGCTTGGAAAGTCTCAGGAATCATCACTCTGATAGAAACTCAGGGCTCTGTCTAGTACTAAATGTTTCAAAGTTTAGCCAATAGTACCTGAAGACTTTGAGTGTAGTCCAGAAACCCCAAAGAACCCTTCCAATAAAGTGATGAGAACTAGTGAGTGAAAAAGATCTTTGTTAATTCTCAGAGCAAATTTGATATACTCAAGAAAAGGTCCCCATTTCTCTTCCACTGCCCCTTCCTTGAAATATTAAAGATGTCCCTTCATTTTATATAGTTCATTTGTCTTAGTTTTATGTACTTACTAAATTCTATTATATTCTATGTTTTTAAAACTAAGAAGTTGTTAAAATTGGTGATACGGACTTAAGCACATCAACAATCATAAGGTTGGTATAGAACTGGGCTTACAACCTTCAAAACTGTGTCTCACACTCTGGCCTGTTTTGTCTCTGTCGTCGCGGCTGAGACCCCCACGTGCTGACCACTACAAATCCAAGAATAACAGCCACCAAGAAGATGGTCTCAGCAATGGATTTTAACACCATATCTTAATCCTTATAAATCGCTTTGTTATTCCTGGCTGCATTTTCCTCCATCATAACCTTGTGGGAGTACTAATTATTGTTACATCTGTTCTCCAGGTGAGAATAATGAAATTCGGTTACTTTTTAGGAAGAATTTTCAGCTCTCTGGCAATAATAAGTAGTAAGTCTGAATGAGAACTTCTAATTGCAAGCTCCACAAAATTTAATATCAAGTACAATTAATACTTAGATAGTATGCCATTGGGACTGCTCTGGTCCAGCCCTCCAGAAGTACGGATGCTGATCCCACTCCTGTCAGAGGCTGGAGCTGTCTCGCCTCCTCCTTTTGTTTGGTCTCCGTTTCTTGAGCCTCCCTCTAAGTTGTCTTCCTTTTTCCTCACATTTAAAAAGTTGATTGTCATCAGGGAGAGATTTATAACTGAACAGCATGAAAGAGAAATTATACTTGTATGCTATCTGTTTCAGGCAGTTGCCTTACGGGGTATAGAGGCCTTGGGACCCTGGGACCAGTTAAAATCATCCAGTGAAAGACTTGTGCGGGCCCCAAGTGCATAGACCGCGCTGTAAAATTTTGTGGAAAATAAGCCAGGCACCCAGTCTGAGGCACAAAGAGAGGAGGGGGTTCCCACAGAAGATGGGGTCTTATGAGGCGCCTGAACACACTCTGCCTGCATCATACTTTTCCAGAAAATAGTCATTTGTCATCAATGAGTTCTGTGAAATGCCTCTCACATCCCACATGCAAACTTGAGATACCAAGGTTAGCAAAAACAGATAAATAAAACAGCACAGACAAAAGAAATCATTACCGGTGGTCTTGGGGGAAACAGTCATTATCCTTTTAGTTTAGGTGTCCCCCTCCCCACTGCCATTTGCCACAGATAATCTTTTGTAAAATGAAATAGGTATGTCATCTTTGAAATTATCCCGTCCTTAATTAATTATCCAAATCAAACCCCAACATTTATATTGATGATGCATTTAGGACCTTATAAGCTCTCTGTATTCTATTTGCTCCTTCCCCACCCCCCTTCTTTTTTCCCCCTGCTTCTTATTGTCGGCGTCGTTCTACCTTAGGGATCAGGCAAAGTAGTATGATGGGAAATGTGCGGTAGACAAACTGGGTTCCCTAATTCTCAGAGGAGCCCTGGCAGTGTAGGGGATATGTATTGGGCTGCGACCCACCAGATCAACAGTTCAAAACCACCACTGCTCCTCGGGAGAGACCCAGGGCTATCTACTCGCACAAAGAGTTACAGTCTCAGAAACTCACAGGGGTCATTCTTGCCGTCTTAAAGAGTAGCTCGGCCTAGACTCAATGGCAGTGAGTTTGCTTTCGCTGTTCTGATTCTCAGTGGTTTGGCAGACACTTTCCAGTTGTGATCGCATGTGAGCTCTCAGTTAGTTGGAAGGGAAGTTCATTGGGAGTTGGACCAGCCTTCAGTGTGTCAATGGGTATTCTGACAGAGCACTCTGTGTCTCTGTCTTTCCCCATCCTGCACATGCCTCATGCCTGCACTTGGGCACGAGTTAGGGAAAGTCTCCAGTTTGTCACTTGACCTGCAGTTTCTCAGGTTGCCAGCCCCTCAGTCCAGGTGAGTCAGCAGAAGTCCGTGGCCTGACCCATAGATTGGGGACCTGTCCGCCCCCACGGCAGGGGCACTGGTGATGGAGTCGTTTCTCACTGTCCCGCGAGCCACAAGGTTGGCAGTTTGAAAGAACCAGCTGCTCCAAGGAAGAAAGGCAGGGTTTTCTACTCCTGCAAAGAGCTGCAGTCTCAGAAGCCCACAGCGGCGGTCCTATTCTGCCCTGTAGGACGTCAGTGAGTGAGGTTCACAATGGTGTGAGCCATTTCCTTGACATAACTGTGTTTCCATGTATATATTTCATTGTTTTTGCCCTGAGAGGGAACCTTAGATGAAGACACAGGCACTTTTATGATTCCCCGTTTATCCATGCAATGAAAATTTATTGAATATCTCCTACATGTCAGGTCCTGCTTTTGATATCAGTGAAGGGAAGGATGATGGGGCAGTTTCTGACTCAAGGAACCCACAATTTTAGTAGGGGTAGAAATAGTCAAAAGCATCCCACAAAACATTGTAAGAAGTATGCTAAGAGGAACAGATGTGGTTTGGTGGAGGCCTATGAAAGAAAGCCAGTGACTGCCTGAAAGTAGAAGAACAATAAGAAAAACCTTAGAGGCAGGTGAAATCTGAGGTGGGGAAACCTTTAAACCAAAGAGCAGGCCTTTAACCAGAAGAGCAGGTATGGGAGAGGAAAAGAAATGCCCAGAGCACAAAATGCCTAAAGCATGTGCAAAGCGGGGAGGTGAGAGAACGCGGCCTCTTGGGAGAATACCAGTTGTTTGGAAATAGCAGGGTTCATGTGGGACAACAGTAACGTACGAGGCTGAAAGCTGATAGCAGGTGAGACACTAAAGGGGCTTCTCTGCTTTGAGAGTGGTTGGTAGAGTGGTGGAGATTCAGATCTTATTTTGCTGGAAGTGAGAATCTGGTTTCTCAACAGTTTGGCTAGCTAGTCACGAAAGAGTTGTATAGTATGAAAACAACGGAGGAGGATACTTGTAAGATAACATACGTATGAGACATAATTGTTAGGACTTGATATTTCATTCAATAGGCAGTTACAACCCACAGTCATAAAAATGGTAGAAGAAAGTGGTGAAGACTACCTACCTACAGGTCACTAATGGTGAGCCATGAACTGATGTGGGCAGGAAAGAATTTGGAGCAGTGGACCTAGACATCTTCTGTTCTCCAGAAGCTTGCCTCTGGACGACCTTCCGGGGATTGGTTCTTAAAGCAGCAGCATCAACATCAGCAGCATCTGGCAATTTGTTATGCAGAATCTCAGCCCTCACTACAGACTAACTGAATCAAAATCTGCATTTTGACATTGCGTCCAGATCAGTTATAAATACATTAAGCTCTTTCTTTGTTTGCTTGTCTTAAGATGGGGTTGAAATTTTATAAGTATACTTTTTGCTAATGAAAAGCGTGATGAATCATTATTTTAAAATTTTTGTTAGGTATAATGGATTTTGATAAATATTATTTGGGACAAGTTTGATTTCATGGTCTCTGGTTGCTACCAGAGAATAGATCAGATGAAACATGGGGGGAAATGATTGCCTCTTAGTACTTTCATCTGCTTGAAAGAAGCTTTTGGAAACAGGAGGTAACCCAAAAGGGCTCCCTCTTGAGGCTCATCATTGTTCACATCTGCTTCTTCTTAGTGTACACTCTCTGCATTGCTTTCTGGGTCCTTTGACAGGCAAATTATTTGCAAGCTAGTAGAGCAGGGTACCAGTTGGTACCCCACCACTTCCTGACTTTTTTTTTTTTACAAGATAGTAGGATATCCCTTTTCTTTATATTTCCCAACTCACAGAGTACTTTTTATTTCCATTTATCAGCTTATAAATTGCCCAAGGAGCACAATATTGAAGGATTTTGTCAGATCTGCCCCAAAGGTTTTAGTACGCACAAGGTAAATATGGGAGTGGGTGGGTGGAACAAGTGATGTTACCATTAAGCAGAGGGCTTGCTAATGGTGTACTTTTGTTCACTTCTGCGTAAAGAAGTCCACATCATTACAATTTCCCCACAATCAAAGCAGGAGAGGTTTTCTTGCTGTTACCATGGATTTATTTTGAAGAAAACTTGATAGGGATCTGGACATTTATGGAGAAATCAATAATATTTAAGCAAAGAGATAAAGATGATTTAGGACTCTGATACACAAGAAATAGGCTTTGTGAAATGCCTAAAGCACAACAAGATAAACAGTAGAATGTGTTGCCTTTTTGCAGGCTTGAAATAGCATTCAATGTTAGAAAAGGGATTAATTTAAGCTCTGATACGCACCATCAAACTTAAGACTTCCAAAGGCTGAAAATGTATTAGTGGCACTGAAAGCAAAAATAGAAGGCAGATCACATTCAGTGGCCCCTGTGATAACTAGACTGGCCATGTTAGAGTAGAGATGTGACAAAGAAGGATGCCTTAGGAGTCCTAAACGAATGCAATCTAAACAGACCACTGCCAGGGACAATGTCAAATTGTTTTCAAGTACATAATTAATGATAGAAATATTCTGCTCAAAACGATTTCAGTTTCTGTGAGCTGAAACTGTGAGGATTTCTCAAGGAGAGGTCAGAGACATTCAGAAACACAAAACAGACTCACTCTGATGAAACAGCTATTTCACACCCTAGAAATCAGTCTGACTTTTTAAAAGTATCCTTGTCCTATGAGGCTCAATATGGAGTTTCATGCTGGCAGCCACTAGTTGTTGCTTTAACTCAAGTTTTTGTCTTATTTTTTTCAGCTGTAAGACGAAAAGCATCTTACAGTGGACTGAGTGTACCCATCAACCTATCTGGTGGCTATTTTTCTAGTTTCTAAGGTTATCATAAATAAGTTCAATAGCTGTCAGAATCCTTATTTTGATTTTTTGGCCCACAGTTTATGAATTTAGGACAAAATGGAAGCAAGGATCACAGGAAAGTTTCTGGATATTTCTTGTCACAGAAAAAATTGTAAAGATAACAGGTAAGGAGAGATGGTGGCAGTGATTTTCATCACATACACATTTTGCTTACTTGCTTGGCTCCTGCAGAAGATTCATAATGTGTGAGTACACGTCTAACTAACTGGTGGCTCAATGACAGTTGCTTCTCTAGATGTGTATTTATACTAGCGTGCATACATAAGCTCTTTGACATCTGTTATAATGCAGTTATAGAGATGGCAAATCTTTTTACCCCAGTTTTAACTCAATTAACCCAAAACACCACATGTAGTTGAGCCCGCGTGGTTAGTGATTACAAGTTGGGCTGCAATCCACAGATCAGCAGTTCCAAACCACCAGCTTCTCTGAGGGAGAAAGATGGGCTTTCTAGTCTTATAAAGAGTTATGTCTCAGAAACTCACCCGGGGCAGTTCTCCCTGTCTTGGAGGGTCACCACGACTTGGGATGGACTGGATGGCAGAGAGTTACACTATGCAATTACATTTATCTGACAGTCCCAGCAACACACCTGTTTCCTAACTGTTCTATCAACTCCTGTCTCTTTGTTGAGATGACCCACACGAACCAAGAGCATTATTATATAACACTGTCTAATGACTCAGATAAAACTGTCATGCTACATCCCCTTACAGAAGGGTCATCAGGAAGAGATGCGCCAGTTAGGGTGCCATGTAGTACACATGAAACTAGCAACTTTCCTCTAGTTCTTCAATGCTTCTTCCCCCCATTGTCATGATGCCAATTCTACCTTACATAACCTGCTAGACCAGAGCATGTACTTGAGTATAGATAAAGAGCTGGAAACACCGGGAATCCAGGACAGATAATCCCCTCAGGACCAATAATGAGAATAATGATACCAGAAGTTAAGGGGAAGTCAGGGGAGAAAGGAGGGACCAATCACAATAATCTGCATCTAACCCCCTTCCTGGGGGATAGACAAAAGAAAAGTGAGTGAGAAATCAAGAAGTGTAAGAAATAAAGAAAATAATGACAATTTATAAATTATCAAGGGTTTCGGAAGGAAGGAAGGTGGGGGGGGGTGGCGTTGAAGGAGGTGATACCAAGAGCTCAAGAAGAAGGGAAATGTTTTGAAAAGTATGATGGTGACAAATAAATGTACAAATCTGCCTGACACAGTGGGTGGATGTAGGGGAAGGGAAAAAAACAATGGATGTATGTTTGGATTGTGATGAGTTGTGCAGGTGCCCAATAAATGATTTAAAAAAATTAAAAATGGCCTTGAAAAACAAAGACATTTTCATGCTAAAATATGGTATAAAGGAAATAACTGATGGAAATAACAGGGGAATCACTTATGGCTTTTAAGGTACAGAGCGTGTGTACAGAGTGTGGGTTAGAAGGTTGTTATGTGAGAATTCCAGAGCAGACCACTTTGGGAGAGTTTCTGATGTAGAATGGCTTGGACTATTATTCAAGTATCATGTGCAAAATGACACTTATGCTTCTGTACTCTGTATTTCTTATCCTAAAAAGGAGGCATAATACTTTGGGTCCTTTTGGATTTGAGTTGATACATTCCACTTTCCACAATGTATTTGTGCCTCTTTGATCCTCATTTCTAAGTCACCTTTAAGACCATTCGTTTTGTAGAATTACTTTATATCATATAATGTTTGCCATTTTAAGGACATTCACCTGTAAAATTAAATGATATAAATGTTCATCAAGTTGTTCTGTCATCACCCTGGAAAATTCCTGTTTTGGCATCACCCTTAACAGACACTCAGTATTTTGTAGCCATTATCTTTTCATTTTCCATTCCTTCCTGCCACTCTCAGTAACGAGGGGTTGACAAAATTCTGAGATAGAGCCAATCCTCCCTTCACAACAATTTAAAAATTATTCGAGAGACATAGATATATGTTTATAATGAAGTATATATATATAATTTTAAATGCTTAGTCAGTCAACCTTTATTGAGCACACAATGAGTATCCAGCACTATATTAGATGCTGTTGGAAGCCAGGAAAGACATAATGGATGAAGCTCCTCAGGCCTCAGTCTAATTGTGATACAGAAAAACAAAGCAAAACAAAAAACACACATCAAACACAAGAGCCCTTGAAAATATGATCAAATAGAAAATATAGTTCACTTTTATCTGCCCTGAAATCTACCAATGACCAGCCACGTAATTCATTTATCACATATTTATCAAGTGCTATAAACAAAAGATGTCACTTTGAGAAATTAGGTATGCCTATTGTACACCCGGGTATTTTTTTTCTTTTTAAATTTTATTTTATTAAAAATATTTTTTCATTTAAAAATAAAGGGGGAAGGGGAAAGAGGAGGTTTTTTTTTTTTTTTTTTAAAGAGGAGCTTGTACCAAGGGCTCCAGTGGAAAATGTTTGGAAATGTATGTGGCAACATGTGTGCAAATGTGCTTGATACAAATGATGTACTGAATGTTGTAGTAGCTGTAAGAGCCCCCAATAAAAATTTTTTAAAAAGGCAACAGCTCTCTAATCCAACATGACAAAAGCAGAAGTAATGTTTCAGGAAATGATTCAACTACTAAGCTAATTAGAATAATTAATATTTTAAGTTGTAATACTTTTGTTCATATGCTTTTGTAGATGCTCAATAAATCCATATTAACTTGAAAAAATAGTTTTTTATTCAGGCTGTAATCTACCCCCCAATTATTTTATTGGGGGCTCTTACAGTTCTTAGAACATTCAATACATTATTTGTATCAAGCACGCCTGTATACATGTTGCCATATTCGTCTCCAAACACCTTCTACTCGAGCCCTTGATACAAGCTCCAACTTCCCCCTCCTTTTTTTTCCTTTTTAAAAATCATTTTATTGGGGGCCCATACAACTCCCATACTATCCATACATACATCAAATGTATGCAAGCCACATTTGCACACTTGTCGCCATCATCACTGTCAAAGTATCCTCCTTCTACTTAGGCCCCCAGAATCAGCTTCCCCAAATTCCCCTCCCTCCCCCACCCCTCCCCCATGAACCCTTAACAATTTACAAATTATTATTCCTTTTTCATATTCTACACTGTCCAATGTGTCCCTTCACTCACTTCCCTGTTGTTCATATCCCAGAGAGGAAGTTATATGTAGATCCCTAGAATTGGTTCCCCCCTCTCTACTCCACCATCCTTCCACCCTCTCAGTATACCATTGCCACCTCTAGTCCTGAGGAATCATCAATCCTAAATTCCCCAGACTTTTGACTCTAGTGTGCATCCCCTGGTCTAGCTGGATTTGTCTCATTGAATTGGGATCGTGATAGTGGGCAGGAGGAAACATTTGAGAACTAGAGGAAAGTTGCACATTTCATTGTCACTACACTGTACCTTGACTGGCTCATATCCCCTCTGCAACTCCTCTGTAAGAGGATGTCATTTTACCTACTGATAGGCTTTGGGTCCCCAATCTGTACTCCCCCTTATTTATAATGATACAGTTTTTAGTTCTTTGATGCCTGATAGCGGATCCATTGGACACCTATTTTACAAATGAAATCACCATTATCTGAATAATATACTTAATATGAAAACTATGATAGTTTTACTTTAATTTTGAATTTTACTTCCGGAGTAGTGGACCACACAAACCTCATCCTCAACCACCTAAGACCAAAAGAACAAGATGATGCTCACCTGCTAGATTCTTTTTTCCTACCACTTTCAACTTCTCTGTAAGGAACCACAGTAGGAGGCCTTGGATAGAGGAAGGGCAATAGTGTGGAACCAATTCAAGATAATAAGAAAAAAGTCAGGCATATTGGTTTGTTAAAACCACTGGAACTCCAAGAATATGGTCAGACACCATATAAACTCCATTCAGGACTGGAATGTAACTCATTTCCTCAGCACAGTTTTCAATCAAATAGAAAGGGTTAGAAGATGAACAATAAAACCAAGCAGATGCATACTGCATACAACAGTCAGACATAGGAGATCATCAAAAGAGCGAATTTTCCCAGAAATAAAGTTCAGATGGCAAGAAGGAACAGCAAAGGACACATAGAAGCTAGAAACAGAGGGAGTATGTGAGAAGAATTCTGTTACACTGTGAAGGTTGTAATCAATGCCAAAAAATAAAATGCAGAGGTATACTGGTACAAATGGGAAATGGAAATATAGGGAATCCAGGACAGATGAAACCCTCAGGACCAGTAGTTTGAGTGGAGATACCAGGAGGGTGGAGGGAAGGTGGGATTGAAGGGGGAGCCAATTACAAGGATCTACATATAACCTCTTAACTGGAGGATGGACAGTGGAGGAGTGGTGAAGAGAGATGTTGGGCAGTGTAAGATATTAGAAAATAACAATAATTTATAAATTATCAAGGGTTTGTGAGAAAGGGGGGAGGGAGGGGGGTAAAGGTGGAGAGTTGATGTCAAGGACTCAAGTAGAAAGTAAATGTTTTGAGAATGATGATGGCAGCAGGTGTGCAAAGGTGCTTGACACAATGGATGTATGGTAATAAGGATTTTATGGGCCCCCAATAAAATGATTCATTTAAAAAAATAAAATGCATATGAATTGTTAATGGAAGACTAATTTATTCTGTAAACTTTCATGCACATCACAGTAAAAAATTAAAAATCCAATTTTGACTGAAATAATTGATCCCCCAATAAAGTGATTTATTTTAAAAAAGAAAATGCATATGAATTGTTTAATGGAAAACTAATTTATTTTGTAAACTTCCAGGCACATCACAGTAAAAAGTTAAAAATTCAATTTTGACTGAAATAATTGATCCTGGAAATAATGGATCCTTTTTATGTCCACAAGAGCACAAAGGACTGAGATCTTTAAAGGAGCAGCAGTTGTTACATTAATGAGGTGGATAATAAAAAGTGAAGTTATTATTACCCAATTGGGGGGGGGGCGTGGTAGTGAGCACTTCTGGAGGCCAGGGAATCAATCCTAAGCAGTGACGCTTTGTTGTCTTTGTACCTTGTCAGAGCACTGTGATGTCTGCTCCCACTCAGCACTGAGTTGATTGCTATGCACAATGATTCTGTAGAACAGGGCTGAAATGCCGCTCTGGCTTTCCAATACTGTCACTCTATGGGAGTAGCAAGCCTCACCTTTCTCCCTCAGAGTGATTCCTGCTTTCTAACTGCTGACCTCATTGCTTCCAGCCCAACCTTGTAACCCACTACACTACGCAGGGTCCTTTTTATGTCCACCTGTGACCGTTAAAATTAAAGCAATCTCAAACATACAAGAGCACGAAGGGCCGAGGTCTTTAAAGGAATAGAAGTTGTTACATTAATGAGTTGGATTTCTCCGATACCATGTATAGGTTTACCAGATCTGATAAAATATACAGGTGAAAATATGCATGTGTTAAAATTCCCATTATTTTAAATAACTCTGTTTTAATGTTTACTGGAACTCAGACACTAAAAATTATGGTTAACCTGCCAAGCAAGGCCTCAAAGACCCACTGAATTACATTTTTTAGCTATACGTTGTCTGAGCTCTCGGAGATCCCTTGGTCCCTGGGCTATCTATTATTTAGAGTACTGGCGGATAATGCCAATAAGGCTGGAATGGGATTCGATGGAGAAGCCAGATTGCAAGTATCAGCAGTGGAGGAACCGGCTTCTCTACAGTGTAAGAGATGATTGTCAAATTGTAAATTCTGAGCAGCAGATTTTTGGAAAGCTAAATTTATTTCTCAGTCTCCACATAGATGCACCCTCCATTGAGTTCTTTCTGACCATTAACCAATATTGTGAATAGCCTTGTCATCAGACAGATAGTGCTTGAAAAGGATAACTACCCCCATTAGGCCGTCTAGGACAGAGGCAGCCTTGTCCTTAGGGACTTGCCTGGGTGTGTCTTGGATGGAATTTGGGGTACTGAAGTCCGTATGTTCATGAGTCACACCCTGACTGCTGTGGTCAGAGGAATTCGAATCAACTTTGTATGTTTTTTGATTTGCAATAGTGTACAAATCCTTCCCATGCTGTATTTTTTTAGTTATATAGTCCCATCTGCAATCATGATATATTGGGAGACTGCCATCATACCCTTTTCGATAATTTCTTTTGTACTCTACATAGTTGATTTAAGCAGCTTTATACCCAAACCTCTAAACAAAAGCAAAATCAACAAATATTTCCATCAACTCAGTTTTGACTAGCAGTGATCTTACAGAGCAGGATCTTATGAGTTTGAGATCATAATTCCTCAGTCTTCTTTCTCCTCTGGAGAGCGCTTCAATTTTTCCTTTGTCTTCTAATAGGTATGCTTCAATTCTGAGATTTTTAAAAATAGACAATCTACTATTTGTTCTAAAAAGGAATAGACCAATTTGGGCTTTATTCAATGAGTTGAGGAAAAAAGGCATTATCATTGATAGTAATTTCCCTGTCTATATTTGCCATTTTCATCCATCTCCAATCTTCAAAATTTTAAGATCTTAATTTTTTTATTATTCGAAATGAGGTAATAATTCCTTTCCAGTGATTGACTTGCTACCTGTATCAAAAGAGTTGAAAATTTGCCTGTTCTCTTCCTTCAAGGGAGACTATTACATAATTTTATAGCACTAAACCCAAGAAAATGCTATTATATGTTTATTAGGAAAATACCAAAAATGTACAAATTTTATGCTCATTAAGTATTTGTACTTTTTGCTAATTGATCAATTAGCAAGGATACACAGAACTTGTAAAGGTGTTTTTTGTTTTTGTTGGAAACATTATCATGCACTAGCCCAAATTTATTCTTAATCCAGTGTCATATAGTTACAGGGATTTAGCCTCTCAAAGTATGTTCAAATGTCCCTGATACACATAACATTTTTTTGGTAGTCAACAAAGTTCAGGTTCTCACTTCTCAAAGCCTCTTTCCATTACAAGGAACATTGTAAGAATGCTTCTATTCTATTCTAGTAAAAAATCCTTCATTTGAGCAAATATGATACCCAGATCAGAAATATTTCTTCTTTCCCTTTATTTCTCTGAGAAGTCCTCCAGAGGTATAACTGACAGCTGTCTGTCAAAAAAGACACCTTTGTCAAACTAATGATCTGTATTTTTATAGCCTGACATGGAATTCTAATTTTTAACAGTAATATCACAAAATGCGGCATCAGCTTATGACATGTACATAGTTCAGTTGTGAGTCTCTAGAGCAATCACTGGTTAGAGACATTTTGTGAAGGGCCAGACCTCGTAAGCAGAGAATGAGAGATACTAGTGTGTTTGAATATCCTCAGGGATTCTATTTATACCGAACTCAAGAAAAAATTTCTTAAGACTCATTGTCTGTGTTTGTGCTTTATGATCTCAATTCTGATGAATCTCTTGAGATTTTCAATTGATGTCTTTTCAGCCAGAGTCTTATGCAAAGCAATGCCTTCTCAGAAGGCTTGTTACAAAAACAAAAGCCCTTATGTGAATATATGTCCTTGGAATTATAATTTTGTTTCAATTCTTTGGCAATAATTTTCCATAGTTCACTTCCTATACATACAAACTTTTCTCCATCCATGCCAACCTTTCCTTATTGATATTAATATATTATAGTCATCAAATTTAACATTGCAAGAAGTCATCTTAATTTTTTTTCTATATATGACTTTGATCAAGTAATTTATACCATTGTTTTAAATATTGTAAAGAATCTGCAACAGTAAACATAACCGTCAATTACTATTTACTCACAGGCCTTCCAATAAAGTTCATGTTCATATTAATTATTATGATTACACATAAATCAACATATACTTAATTTTACATCACATGGGTCTCACAACTACAATATGCTAATTAAAGCCAATTTTCTCCTGGATTCAAGATCCCTAGGAAATTTTATAGTAAAATAAAAAATGAAAATGAAAAAAATATGCTCCATGTGAGAATTCCTATGTACTTTACTGCCTCATCATCTGTGATCTATTCATCCAGTCCATTTTGCTAGCGATCCTGTGGTTACATACAGGACAGTGCCGCCAGCCTTGTAATCAGCAATCCAGCTTCACTAGGGAGGTCTTTCCATTGACCTGTGTGCTTTCTGTTCACACGTTTATTGCTCCTCTCTTCCATATCCCTGTTAATTTGTAATTTAAGTATCACTCCTGCAAATAATCTAGATTACTTTGTCTGATTTTTGTCACCTGGCTTAATTAATATAGCATCTTGTATGAAATCTTCCTGGGAACTATGCATATCTCTAGGGAGGTGGGGGTTACACAGAAAAGGAACTTATGAGTCAAAGAAGAATATAGATGAAAATAAAAGAAGGATAAAAAATTAGAGTGAAAACAAGTAAAAAAACGCTCAGTTTGGGTGGGAATTCCTGTTTCTTTGGTGAGTTTGGGAGGTACCCACATCTGCAGTAGGAAGGAAGGAGAAGCATGGGGGAGGATGCTAAAGAATGAGGAGCAAAAAGGAAACATTTTCATAAATGGCTAAAAGTGTTGCTTGGGTAGTAAAGATGTCTGTACCAAGTTACCCACTGTCTGTTATTCATGCAGGCTCTGTTTGGCAACTGGAAGGTGTGAATTGAAAGGGGAACTGGAATGGCTTCTGGTCAAAAGTGAAGGAAAGTCAGACACAGAAACAATTGGCTGTCCTTGTTGGTCTCTAATTAAAAGAAAAAACGATTTGGTGTAATCAACTTTTATGCTGTTTCCCTGGGTTCCAGGGAGCGAGGCATTCCTTTTTTTTTTTTTTTTTGGAACTTCTTCATTAGGTGCTAAGGAGATATCCCCACCCTTGTTATCAAGTGTCCGTATTCCTGGGGAGCCCTAGGCTAGAAGTATTGCCTTCAGAAATCATCATCAAGGATTGCCTGTAAGTAGGTTTCAGAATAGCCTAGGAAGGAAGAATACACTCTCTACTTCAGAGAGATTATCCTCTGAAAACCTTCTGACTGTCAGCAGAGCATCGTCAGATATAGAACCAGAGAATGAGCTCCTGGTGTAAGACACTCACTATCCAAAGGAAGAAGCCTGCCTTCTCAAAGTAGAGTCAACCTTGAGGCCAGGGGTGGAGGCAAGTTTCACGACTGTCACTTGCTGAAGAAACATGACTTAAAAGGAGACAAAATAGCTATAAACATTATTACTACATGGAATGTACAATACATGAATCTAAAAACATTAGAAGTTGTCAAAAGTTAAATGGAAAACAAAGTGATTGGTAGCACAGGTATTAGGGAGCAAAACTGGACAATGTTTGGCCATTTTGATCACACATACAAATGATTTATTATGCTGGAAACGGTCTTAACCTTGGGCTTCAGATTTGCATTTTAGGACTACTAATATGGGAAATCTGCTCCTTTGGGTTTTTTTTTCTCCTTTGATTTTAGGAACCCCCCGCCCCCAGTTCACCTAAGTGGTGACACCACTTTCTTGCCTCTGGCAGAACTAATTCTTCTGTCCCTTAGACATTGGAGCCTCATCTGTTTAATCTGGGGTGGTAGCTCTCTCTCCTTGGAATTCATGAGTAGAAGGCCTATACTTTAGAACCAAATTAATAAAGATCAATCTCCTTGAAAACCAGCAGACTTGAAGAAGTTTTGATGATTTTCAAATTACTGTAAGCGTAATCTTTTTCTATCCCTTTGAAGACAGATATTGTGGTAGTGCATCAGAGGGCTAGTCATAGTCCCAGGCTTTAAAGATTGTGTGCTTACATCTTTGAGGAAACTTCTAGGGCACGTACCCTAAACTTGTATAGCAGAACTTTCCAAATCTTTATGTTTTCATTTTGAACAGATTATTAAATTCATTTCTTTCCTCTTGAATTTTATTATTAGAGTCAAGGATAAGGCATGCAGTCCCATTTCAGATCTTGTGTAGAAATATGCATGTTCGCCACTCACAAGTTCTGCCTTCCATCACACATTTGAAAATATTTCAGTTTTTGGATGAGGTCTTTACCATTGCATAAGAAGCATTACTCTTCCTCCATCACCTAGTCTCTTGTTCCTCAATTCAAAAAGATACCTTTTGAGAATTATATTTAGCATTCACATTTCTAGCAATGATCAGTCGCTGGCACCATGTATATTCTCTAAAATGATAAAAGACTTTTTCTCCCCCCGCTCAAGGTAATACATTAAAAAACCCTTTTACTAGGGCCTTCACATATCTTACCACAATCTATAGATATCCCTCCGATGTGTCAAGCACATTTGCACATATGCTGCCACCATCATTTTTAAAGCATTTGATAAGAAACTTTTTCAATAGCTTCATTCACTTTTTTTCTGACCACTCATCAGAATTACCTTTGATGGACATAATTTTACCAACAATCACATCAAAGCACTATAGGCTCTTAGTACTAGTCATATCTTAAAACTCTTACTGTTTTTCCCTGATACCCAATTTCAAAACCACTTCTGTATTTTAGATATTTGATAAGTAGCACCCCTCTTCTGGTATCAAATGCTATCTTAGTTATTGAGTGCTACTGTCACAGAAAGGTAACAAGTGAATAGCTTTAACAGACAAATTTATTTTCTCAAAGGGTAGGATCTTAAAAGCCTGAATTCAGGATGCCAGCTCCAAGGTAAGTCTTCCTCTGTGTTGCTTCCGGAAGAAATTCCTTGTCTCTTTTAAGCTTTCATTCGCAGACAAGCTTCATGTGGCATAGCATCTGTGTTTCCCCCATCATGACTTCTTCCCTTTTACTAATCGTGCCTTATTAGCAGAGGAATGAATCCATTCCAAAGTGGGATCATAACCGTAGGCCTAGAGGGTAAGATTTGCAACTTATATTTTGGGAGGGCATACTTCAATATATAACACGTAATTAGTTATATAGTGCTACACATATCATCATTTCAAGTCCCACATACACATTTCAAGTCCCCTAAAAACCTTGGCTAGAGAATAGATTACTACTAGAGTTAGAAATGATGATGAACCACACGATTCTCCTTAATCCTAAACAGTGTGACTGAGTTCAAAAAAGGGCTAACACTGATACAGCATCTGGGTTGTGGGGTGAAGCGGACACCTTGAAATACCTGGTTGAACGAAAGACAGATGATCACCTCTAAGCCAAGTTTGATACTTCAAGTTTTTAAAAGATTCTTGGTTGAAGGGTTAACAATCTTTTAAATCAAAGATTTCTAAAGCACAATTTGAGCAGGATAAAAAAATAATTCTTGTCAGTCAGTAATAAAAAAAAACTCCTTCTTCAGCCAGCCTGCAAAGTTATTATTATGAATAATTTATATTACTCCAGGGGGGTTTGCTATTTATTGCTCTTAATTATTTGCTTTTCAAGTGCCACTATAGCTTCCCTGGGGAAAGCCTTGAGAGAAGGAAGTGATCATACTGGGGGGAGAGCATCAGTCTGATGATTCGTTCGTATGAAAGCCACTGATCTGTGGGTGAGCGTAATTACCCTTCATTAGCCAAGCAGGGTCGGTGAAGGAAAGTTCTTCTAAATGGGCTCTTGACACAGGCATTAACTTTGTATTTTTAGAAGAAAACTTCTTGGGGGGAGTGTGTGCGAAATGGAAATGAAAGCTTGGACAGAAAGGAGAGAACGTTTCAAGCTGTTTAATTTGGACTTTGCATGAAATCAAATATTCTACCAAATAATCATAGAGGGAACAATGTGGGTTCTGAAAAGACAAACGAGTGGTGGGGGTGGGGAGCGTCCTCAGATTTGAGCTTCCTTCCAGTGGCGCCATTAACCCACGAGGAGTTGTGTGCCTCAGAGGCCTCATTTGTAAAATGGTGTGGGAGGTAGTCATGGGGAGAACCAGATCAGCTTTAGGAATCCTTTGTTTAATATCCGAAAGCGGTAGTTGCACAAAGGACTTCTCACTACAGGGGAAAATATTCCTGAAGAAATTTACTCAAGAAATCCAGGTTCAGCCTACAACCGCGGTAGCTACTTTTTTCATTTCAAGTAGAAACTGATCATGACATAAACTTCTCTAGGACTGTATGAGTCCACTGACAAGTACACTGAACTTCTGTGGTCGTTCCTGGATGAGGGGCATGATAGCTCAAAGATGCAAAGAGAGTATCAGTCTGGACTGTGGATGCTCCCTATCTATGTGTGACTTATAGACCCATTGTCACCGCTAGTGCCTTACCATTTGCTAGGTTTTATAATCCTTAGCCTAATCTAGGGTTATATTAGAGACTTAGATATCTTTGAACCATGTGGTGGGCTAACCCTCTTAGTTATACCTTATTAATTTATATGCTGATGTTGTGTTATAGAACCTATATAATTTTGCTAAAACTTACATTCTTTGATGTGCTGGGCTAAACTCTATCACAGACTGGGCAACTGATGTCCGAGTCAGAAAGTCAGTGGCCCAAAACACAATTAAAAATGCCATTAATATCTCTAAGTGGCTGCTCTCAAGGATCAAGAGATTCAGTTTAAAAGTAGCTCTTGGAGGCTTGCTTCTCTGCACAAAGGATAAGGTACCTGCAGGGTCTGCCTTGGACCCCCTTCTCTTAAAGGAAACAGATGATGTTGCTAATATGCTAGTCCACTCCTCTACTCTGGCATTTGGGGGCTTGGAGATTGTTCTGAATCAATTGATTGTAAAATTTCCTTGGTCATTAAAGACAACAATCTGAAATTATGGGTAGAATTAGTCTATAGTACTATATGTAATTTTTGCAATACTGATGTAGGACAATTTTTATATTTTACAAATAATATTTAACACAAATAAAATAACAGGCAAACTTGAATTAATTACATTTGCATTCATAATAGACTGATAACAAGAATCAGAGTGTGTGCAAACATGAACTAGAAAATTCTAAACAGGGAAAGGAAGCCAGGGAGCAATTATGATCCCTATGTAAAGTTTAGCTCACTAGGGGAATCAGAAGCTCTTCTTTAATCACCAAATTAAGTGACAACTATGTATAAATAATATTTCAGACCCTACTTGTGGCTGAATCAGACTGAAATTTTGTCTTAGTACATCTTATACTCCAGTGGTACTTGATACATCAGAAATATTATTGGAATTGCTTGTAATATATTAGGTAAAAAAAGACTTTGGTACCAGTCAGGGTCTATTTAAATCTTGGCTTAATAACTTAATCCTATAGATGTGCAATAGGATCTAGATATGTACTAGGTATAGTCAGAAACTCCTTGAACTCCTGGTCAGGCTCGTAGGTGGAACTCTAACAATTAAACTATTATTATCATTGTTGAAAGATATAATTTTTCTACAGATTCCTTCAAAGACAGGGAGAAGAATGAATTATGTGTTGTTATGCTTTCCCCCCTAGTCTGCATTGCTATATTGATTTTTCAACTAGAAATAATCATAGCCAGTTTCCCAGCTTTAGGTGTTCAGTTTATAAATGGCATTTTACAGATTCATGTTCTCTTGCACCTATTGCAAATGAAACAAAAAGGACATAAGGCCCGGTCCCAAGTTTTGTCTGCACTGAAAGAACCCACCTTTGGATAAATGACAACTTTGCATAAATTACCCCCTTTGCTCCTTAAAGCTTGTACACTTTCATTTGCTCATGTCATTCTTATCATACGAAGCTTGCTCTATTTCAGATATATACACCTGAATGCTTGGAATGAATACCTACCCCTTCCCTAGTATATCTTGAGCTTAACTCCCAAGCATCCCTCCATAACTAATTTAAACAATATGCTTTTCATGCAGCCTTACCCAAGGATAGATTGATATCTCCCTCCTAGTGATGTTTAAGCCCCTGATATTCCTGTCAACAAGTCAGTGGCACTATATCTGAGGTTTCAAAACTATTCATTGAGGTGCCCTAGAGGACTCTAGCAAGCCCACAGAGGATTCTGTGGAATATGTTAAATATCTGAGGAAAATACAGATATGTCTGTTGTATATCATGCTCATTAGACCTAGCTACTTAGTAAACCGCAAATTTTCCTTTGGCCTAAGGCTACCACAAAAACTTTCAGGATTAGTTCCAAGTAATAGTTTGAAGGGTGATTACAGTTTCTATGGTCCTAGAAAATATGGATTCCTTGGAAATTAAAAATTCTGCCTCCATTTTCCTCTCTTTTTTACAGGATTATTCGAAAGAGCTATATGAGAACAAACTGACAATAGCAACTTAAAAAACAACAAAAATGCTAGCTAGGAAGCAGAATGGGAACTGAGTTTATGTTAATGAGGAATAGCTAGGGATAACTAGTGAAAGTAACTTGAAGAATGGAATCACTTTCTGAATTGTCCATGTGAGATTTATTAAACTAGTATATGTTGTTATGTATATCCTCAATAACAAAATATAAAATAAATTATATTTTTAGAATTAAAACACGAGGGATGAGAATACTTGAGGCACCTTCCCTTATATTACAACTTCTTTTTTTGTTTGGTTTCCCCTTAGAACAGTGATTCTCAACCTGTGGGTCGTGACCCCTTTGTGGGTTGAACAACCCTTTCACAGGGCTCGCCTAAGACTATTGAAAAACACATATTTCTGGTGGTCTCAGGAACTGAGACACCGCTCTTCTATCTGTCTCTAGACAGGTCTGCCAACATGCAGATATGCCCACATAGAAGTACCCAGCATGAAGACTGTTACCCATGTTTCAAGAAAAAATTTCATTTATTTGTAATTAGAAATAAACATTTCACAATGTATAACTATATATTTTTGTGATTATTCATTATGCTTTAATTGTGTTCAGTTTGTAACAGTGAAAATACATCCTGTATATCAGATATTTATATTACAATCCATAACAGTAGCAAAATTACAGTTATGAAGTCGCAACAAAAATAATTTTATGGTTGGGGGTCACCACAACATGAGGAACTATATTAAAGGGTCCTACCATTAGAAAGGTTGAGAACCACTGCCTTAGAACATTTTTATATTTCAGAACACTTTGAAACTGTTGAAAATTTCAGATCCCACAAAAAATCATGTGTGTTCTTGCAGGCATGATGCTGGGGTAATGGGGAGGTGATAACATGAAATTCAAGCAGGAAAAAAATGTTTTGAAACTGATTGTGCTAGAAATTGTACAATATTGCCTGATATGAGTGAACTATGAAATGGTGTGATGCCTGGACCTGCTCCTAATAAAATGATTTGGAAAAAAGAGAGAGGGAGAGATTCATAGACCTTTGACAGCCATCTGTTGGACCCTAGTGTAAGAACATCTGACAGAGGATTTGACATATACTAAATGAGCAAATGGATGAATGGATGGAAGGCTTAATTTGAATGGTTCAACATCTGCCACAATATGTTGGGGAAACTAGAATATGGAAAACAGATCTTAGAAAGCAAGCACACTCTTTGTACATTGTAAGGAGAAGAAAAGTGGAGATTCAGCTCTAAATTTAGAGAATTTGAGTCATCTAATTAAAAATCTCTCTCCTTTGCGTTTAAAACTCATTGTGAGCACACACAAGGGACCAAGTGGGATGAAAATATCTGTTCTATGAATAATGGTATCAATGGAAGGAGTAAGAAGATAAAATAGGACTCTCTGAGAGGGAAAGGAGACAGTGACATGCATACCATAGAAAGGTATGGGGATGTGCATCATATCAAGTGACATATTCATTCCACTCACGGGGCTAAAACTCTATGCCTTTTCGAGTCTTCTAATGTACTCCAATCAGAGCTGGCATTATTATTCCCCTATTACAATTACACACTTCCAATTACAGGGTTTCATCTACACTCTCTACAACCACATACTGTCATTTTCATTGCTGTGTTATCTTTATCATTGCTAATTTTGTCAAAATTTCTTCTTATTTACAAATGAGGATCTAACTAAACCATGCCTCTCTTTCCAGTGAATTAAAACTCTTTAATAAATAAATAAATAAATAAACTTATTCCAACAAAAAATGGAGTCTCTTTATTAAAAAACTACTGTTCACATTCATATAATATAAGAAATATTTAAATTAAGCAACTTACCATTATGTGTTGCATGTTGCTATATAATTAAAATTGGTAGTAACAATTGCTAAAGATTCTGTATGATTTGATCACAGGAAGAGGTCCATGAGGAAGTAGGGGGTGACATCCTTGAGGCATTGGAAATGGTGGATCTAGTTACTATATTAAAATAACAAGGCAGAGAGGGCTGTGTGTTGACTTTTCCCTGGGACAAAAGGCATGACAATATGGGAGTATTTCAAAAATTCCAATTCATATTGACCCTATAGGACAGAGTAGCATTTCCCCTTAGAATTTCTAAAATTGTGCATTTTTACAGAAACTGATAATCTCATCTTTCCCTTTGGTCCAAATTAACATTTATCTACCCCCCTAGCCAGTGACCCTCTTCATTCTTTCCCTACTGCTTATTTATTTTTATTGTCATCACCATTGATGCAATTGCTTGTTCTTCAGTTTCCCAATAAGCCCAAACAAAAATCTAGTTGCTATCAAGTCAACTCTGACTCATTATAACACCATGCATTTCAGAGTAAAAGTGGTCCCATAGTGTTTTCAGTGGCTGATGTATTTTTCAGAATTCGGTCCCTAGACTTTGCTTCTGAGATACCTCTTGGTTACTGAAAACTACCCACTTTCTAGTTAGCAGTGAATGTATTTTCTCAATGGACACATTGTTCTAAATTTCACCCCAAAGTTTCTTTAGGATGCCTGCGCAGAAAACAGAGAGAAAATAAATAAGTCTGAAAAGAGGCTTAGGGCCCAGGTTGTTAGAGGTATGTATTTTCTTTTCTCTCTATTTGTCTCTCGCATTTTGATCATTCTGTAAATGTCTCCATTACAGTGGTAATGCTTTCTTTTAGAAGAATTATATCCAACTAATCCCAAGAAATTGGAGATTAAAGATATCTCAAATACCTAATTCTTCCAAGGTATTTTTTTTCTGCTCAATTCTACCACCACATCCAGAGACCCCTCCTCACTCCCTTGCGTGTCAGTATTTTCCTGGACATGAATATAAAATATATAAATATCTAAACCTGCGGCTTTACTACCTGTTTTTATAACCTTTTGAGTTAGTTAGGTGTATAGATAGTTAAATTCTTCATATAAAAGTTAAAAAAGATTTTCCTTCACATCCCTGGGTTATGAAATTCACTGAAATGTCTCACGTGGTTGTAGATATTGCTATGTCACAAATATGGAAATCAAACAGAGAGAAGCAATATGCAGAAACCACAGCAGATTTTCTTGCTTCTTCCAAAGCTCAGTCAGGAAATGGCTTGGTATGGCTTTTTATTTTAAGCAGACCATACTCCAAGGGAAACAAAGGGTGTGACTTGGTTCAAATCCTCTAGTAAAGTCAGGTATTAACCCTAACTTACTCCTGACTATTAGCATAGTAGATAAAATCTTCCAACATGGATTTATATTGAGTCCAGAATTATAATACACCACATTGAGTCCAGAATTATAATACACCACAGAGAAAATTATTACTAGAAGGGGCCATATTCACTGACTACAACTCAGTTACACTAACTGTACTGTTCATTGCAGTCACTTTTCCACAAAATGCATCAGATACCTTCCTTTCCTTTCCCACCTCTAGGGGACTATCTCTAGTCTCTCTAACTCATGCCTTTACTTGACAATAGACACATTCCATTTCTTATACAGATATTGTTTGTGCCATTAATATAAGAGCAAAAAAATTTGCTGTTTAATGTGCTGAATTTGTTCATTTATTTTTTAAATCATTTTATTGGGGTCATATAATTCTAATCATGATCAATACATACATCTATAGTATGCAGAATACATTTGTACATCTATTGCCTTCATCATTCTCGAAACATCTTCCTTCTACTTAGGTCCTTGTTATCGGCTCCTCATATTTCCCCTCACTCCCCACTCCCCATCCCTCATGAACTCTTAATAATTTACAAATTGTCATTATTCTGCCATATCATACACATGCCTGTCCAAAGTACATGAGAACATGAAGGGGGAGAAAGACAGAGTGGAGTGCATCCTGGTCCATTGAGCCTTGAGGACAATATTCCCACTCAGAACAACCAATGTACAAGGAGAACCATGTGTCGGACTCCACTATGAAACACGGCATCCCTTGCTAACCCAGGGTGCTACAGTGACAACAATGGAGATGCAGGGTCAGGGTTGTACCCAGTCTGTCCCCATCACATGATGGAAAAACACTGAGGGTGTTCAACTGAGCAGCAGGGGAAGCAGAACATGGGGTTTCCAAGGATGTGCTAAGGATGCTCTTTGGGGTCAGGGTGTGGCACCTCAACTGGGGAACACTCAACTGGGGAACACTCCTGGTGGTCAATGAAGAGACCTTGAACTATTTATAGGTTTTTATTTGGTTATTATTGTTATTATTATTTTATACTTATTTATATATTTTGGGGCATTGTTTTTTTGTTGTCATCATTTTATTTCCTTTGGTCACTTAATCTTAGGGTGCCATGTTTTTTGGTACATGTTGTTATCTCTGCAGCTCTATCTAGATAAGATAGGCTGGATGAACAGTCTGGAAGAGAAAACAATGGGACTGATGGTTCTGGGAGGACACAGGAGGTGGGGAGGTGGGGGTTGGGAGGTGCTGTTGACCAACTCAGGGGTAAGGGAACAACAAGTGATTCAAAATCAGTGACAAGGTGGATGTGAGAAGCCTGGTAGGGATTGATCAAGCATAACAGAGAGAAATTACTGAAACTCATTTATTTTTATCAGTGTATAGATGTTATTTATTATTCTGATTGCTCAAATCTCTAATTTCTTGAAAGGATGATGACATCAACTAAAATTATGAGAAATATTTCCTTATCTGGGACAAATTGCCATTTTAAAAATTAAAAAAAAAAAACTTCCTGAGACAACTTCTTATACTTTGCTGTAAATCTCAAAAATGAGCTTTCCTTCATTGCATGGGAAATACAAAAATATTTAAGATTTCATCTCACAGATAAATCTCAAAGTTCTGAGAGTTGATTGTATAGCTAATTAATTTTACCCAACCCATTTCAATTCACTGACTTGATTGTCTATTGAAAAAATTGGGAGAGATTACAGGATGTAGTTTGAAAGATAGAAATTGCTCTAATGGGGGCTGATTACAGAATAGTAAGATAAACATGGGCATATATAGACTTACTTATTAATATGTGGTGAGCAGCTTCACATGTTGTATGTTGAAAGCCATGTAAAAATCTATACTTAAAGCTAAGTGGTTACTTTACCGGTTGGGTATTTGGCCCTCATTCTTTATTGTGTGCTTCAAGGCAGGGCTTCCTATTTGCATATGAGCATCTTGATATTTTCTAACCTAATGGATACAGTTTTAGAGCCCCAATTATGCCATGGGTTAGGCATTGTGCTGCACTCTTGAGATGGGTAGTTCAAACCCAACAATCACTCTGTAGTTCAAAAGGTAAGGCTGTCTGCTAACTTACTGCCTCAGAAACTCTGTATAGAGTACTTTTAAGTTGGAATCAACTTAATGGCAGTGAATTTGGTTTGCTGAATAATTTTTTAGCAAATTAGCAAATATGAAACAATCTGGAACATGATCATTCAGAATAATAAATAAATAAATGGAGGAGGTGTGTTGATTCTCTAGATTAGAAACATGAATTCACCCTTTAAAACTAACACAGGGCTGAGCCCCGGTGGCGTAGTGGTTGAGAGTGGGACTGCGGCCCACTGGCTTGGCAATTCAAATCCAGCAGCAGCTCTCTAGGAGCAAGGCTGGGCCTCCCACTCCCACCAGAGGGCAGTGATGTCCCCCTCAAAAATAGATGAATTTTTTTTAAAAAGCTGACACAAAAATCATGGGTCTTCACAGTATCAGGAAGAAGATGACTTCTTTGTGTATGGAAACATCTGTATTCAAGGTAAAAAGAGCAGAATTGACATGTACAGTAAATACTCAGAAGTAATTAATCTAAGAAGTGCTTAGAAATTGGATTTGTGAATTAGAGTGCATATAGGATCCAGGCTGGAACTGCAAGTGAATGAGACAGACACACATGTTGGTTAATAGCAAAAGCCAATTGGAATGGTGAAGGTGATCAGAGAATCTGGTAGCTTAATTAGTTGAATCGGATTCAGAAGATGAAAAATGTGATACATCAGGTCTTCTATTAACTTGGCTGGGCCAGGTCTGTCAGTGTTTGGGCATTCATAATAAATAATTCCCCATGATGTGATATAACACCATACTATTACCTTTCTAAGGAGATCTACTAGGAAGAGTCAGTCAATTGAAAGGGGATAGCTTGCTTCTGATATAAATGGACATATGGGAAAGTTTTGTAGTGTTTTTTATTTGCTTGTTTTGTTTTTTATCTTGACTCCTGCCTCTGGTTCACTGATCTCTGCCTCTTTTACTTGTGCTAATATGCAGTCATATTGCCTGTCAATCTTGGGAATCATCACCAAAGTGCAATCTGATCTGTCAAGCTTGGCTTCTGTAGCTACAAATTTGATCAGTGTATCTTAGATTCATCACCATCTCGGCCACCAGACTGTGCTTCCCCTGCTAAACTCAGATTCATCTGTTCCAGAAGCTGCACAAGTTAGGAGATTCCTCCAGCCTACTATCTGATCCATATTCTTGGAATTGTCCTAGAATTGGAAGGTGTCCCCACCTATGAGATATTTGACATAAACACACAATGTGTATACATCTATATTATTTATCGGCTTTCTTCTCTAGAAAACCTGGCCAATACAGAATGAAGGATATAATTTCTGAAATCAGACAGATCTTTACTGAAAGCAAAGATTACCAAAAAGATGTTTTTGTGTGTTTTGTTGACTATGCAAAGGAATTTGGCTGTGTGAATCATAGCAAATCTTGAAAAATACTTGAAAAAAGGAAATTTTTAAGACATTTGATGATGCTAATGGGAAACTTGTACATAGACTAAGAAAAGGGCATTCTCACAGAATAAGGAAATACTGCAGGGTTTAAAACCAAGGAAGGCATGCTTCAATATTGCAACCTTTCACAATGCTTATTCAACCTGTATGGTGAGCAAATAATCTGAGAACCCAGGCTACATGAAGAAGAATACAGCATCAAAGTTTAAGGAACTTTAACAACTCATTAACTACTTCTGATATGTAACTGACACAGACCTGCTTGATAAAAAGCAAAGAGGCTTTGAAGTTACAAATAGAGGTCAAGACTATAGCATTCAGTAGGGATTACATCTTAATACAAAGAAAATTATCCTCACAACTGGACCAATAAGCAGTGTCATAATAAATAGAGAACATATTAAAGTGTCCAATTATTTTACTTGGATCCATAAGCAATACTCAGGGGAGCAGCAATCATAAAATCAAATGATATATTGCACTGGGCAAATCTGTGGCAACAATAACTCTTTAGAGCAGTGGTCCTCAATCTTCCTAATGCCACAGCCCTTTAATACAGTTCCTCATGTTGTGGTGACCTTCCAACTATAAAATTACTTTTGTCGCTACTTCATCACTTTCATTTGCTAGTGTTATGAATCGGGCGAATCCTGTGAAAAAAAGGGGTCGTGACCCACAGGTGGAGAACGTCTGCTTGCAAGTGTTAAAGAGGAAAGATGCCACTTTCAGGAGTAAGTCATGCCCAATCCAGGTATATGCGTGCAAAAGCTGGACAATGTATGCCAAGGAAGAATTAATATCTTTATAGTATGATGCTAGCAAAGGAAACGGAATATACAACAGACTTCGAGAAGAAGAAGCACACCCAGAATGTCTCTTAGAAGCACAGAAAGCAAGATTTTGCATCACCTATTTTTGACGTGGAATTGGGTGGTGCTCTTCCCTGGAGAAGGACAGCACGCTTGGTAAAGCAGAGGGCTAATAGAAAAGAGGGAGACAAGATGCAGTGACTGCAGCACTCGATGCGAACACGGCAGTGAGTGACAGGATGGAATGAGGGTTGGGCAGTGCATCATTCTTTCACACACAAGGATTATTATGAATTTGAAATGACGAGACAGCACCTAACAAAAACATATTGAACAACATAATGTGGTGATCCACAAAGCTTTCACTGGCTAATTTACAGAAGGGGATCACAATGCTTTTCTGCTTTCATGTGTCCGTCGTGACCCTGTTGTCACCATGCTAATATTTGAAGTCCAGATAGCAAGTGTAACTTCCAGTATTAGAGTTGCAACAGTATACACAGTATAGTAACCTGACAGAAGGATAGAACCTATGGGTAACTATGTGTATGCAGAATATCACTGTATATATAAGAATATCACTGTATAATATAAGAAGATGTTTTAGAACATATAAATATCTTACAAAAAAAGCTATAGAAATGTAATGTATTGATTTTATTGAGCTAATATGATGAGCCATCACAGGAAATAGATTTTCTTAAACTAACCTCTGTGCACAGAGTCTGTGAAGTTCTCCATCTGTACAGACAGCACATGCTTCAGTTATTCCCCTCAGACTTTCCTCTGAGGGACCTTTTAACATATAGGGACCAATAAGAAATGAACCCATATGTTTATTTAAAGACCATCTTATAAAGGCAGGCTGCACAGATAACCTTTTTCTGAAGCAATTTTATTCTGATGCACCTCTCACCTATGCCAAAACCTTCTCTTCATCACAATCACTTGGCCGCTCTATCAATTCAACTCACATTTATTTCCCCAAAATTTATTTATTGCCCATAAAGAAAAGGAACAATTTTATAAGAGGAACATCAATTTGTAATCCACAAAAAAATAGGTTCCCCTAGCCTGCTTTCTTTTGAAGAGTTTATCTCAGAATCTTTGAATTTCACAATGTGCTGCCTGACAGTGGGACAAGTCTGGGAGAGCCATATATCTGTGTGAAGGCTAGAAGGGGAACAAAGATTTTAAAAAATTGTATCTTTCCCCCTTCATTCTCAATGGCTTTTCAAAAATAACTGACTCTTGAAACTAAGTTATTCTCCTTGAAAATAATTTACTAATTTTTTGTATTTTTAGATCAACCAGAGGAAGAACAATGAAGCAAAATAACACAGGCAGCAATCATGAAAATTAATATTGCCAACACTCTGCTTACCCTATTTGCCTTTGGAAAAACATCTGCTTACGACATTTCTTTCAACTTGTTCCCTATAATAGGCATGTCTGATCAATGATCCCATAGACAATTTGAATATATGGAAACTCACCAATATAATTTGTCTTGTACAACGCTGTCACAGTGTGTATTGGAGTGGAATCTTGAAGTTGTGGAGGTTCAAAAACTCATTTGCATTTTCCCTCTCTCTATCTCTTCCTCCCTCCTCTTTTTTCCCCTTCCACTTGGTTCCTTTTCTCCTTTTATTTCCATTTCCCCCTATTATTGTCATTGACCTTTTCCTTTCCTTCTCTTCTTCCTATGCTGGTTGTATAGGTAAAGTCATTTTCAGCCTAAATCTCTCCATATCTCTCTCCTTGTTTCTCATTCTTGAACCAGGTTTAAAATAAAGAGGTTTAGGGGCTAAGCCCCGGTGGTGTGGTGGTTGAGTGCGGGACTGTGGCCCACTGGTTTGGTGGTTCAAATCCAGCAGCGGCTCTCCAGGAGCAAGGCTGGGCCTCCCACTCGCACCAGATGACAGTGATGCCCTCCTCCCCCCCCAAAAAAAGGAGTTTTAGCATTAGCCTAAATTGCCATTTTTGTTTGTTTGTTTATTTGAGAGGAATTTGTCACTAAAGAAGCATGAATTATTTTAAGTGGCTGCTATCTCAAGAAACTATTTAGTCTTGAGTAAATTACTTACTTTATAAAATTCCTCAGTTTCCACTTCTGGACATGATATTACTTTTTTTGCATGATTTCTATGAAATTTAACATATTTGTAAAGGACAAGGTCCAATACCCATGGCAGGTGTTCAGTAGATAGCTCCCAGTCTAATTAATTTAACAGTTATTTGCTACTTATCATGCATGAGAAACCAATGGTCTAACTTTTTGGAATTACAAATAGCAAGCTTCATTATAGGAAATGCCAAGGAGAGCTGCTGGTTAAGATTTGTGATTTCATTTCCTGAAGTAATGGGGAGTGGACATGGGGTGCAAGTCAGACCTATCTGAATACTGCTGCTGATGTATTATCAATATTATGACAATGGATAACCATTGTTATCTATGGAAATGAAACAGTCTTATCCAATGAATTTGTTACCAATTTAGTAGGATTTAGCTAAAAAGACTAAAACCTAACAGAATACCTTCCATCAACCATGTCTTTTTTTCTCTGAGGCAACATTTACATTTTAGAAATAAGGGAACTTCCTTGTTTACAAGTTCCCCCTTTTCTCCATTCCTTCCCTGAAGAAATCTGCACTCTTCAATTTTACTTTGTTAAAAGTGACACTTGGGCATCCTTGAGGAACTCAAACTGTGTTCTCTTTAAACGTTTTTTGAATGTAGGGAATAAAATAGTCAGAACGGGAATGATTGGGATGTAGTGTGAAAAAGGAAAGGTTTCCCAATGAAATTTGAGTAGGACAACCAGGACTCCCTTCAAAGAAGAAGTAGATACGTTCGCATGGGAAACAAGTGCTGGAAACCACTTTCCTGTCCCCTTTCCAATTTTTAGTCTGTAAAACACAATCTTCTGAACTGACTTCACTGTTTTGGATCCAAATAATTCAGTAGATCTGCTCAGAATACGCTTTTGATCAGACTTTTTTCTTTAATTGAAGGCACTCTAAAGACACCAAGAACTTACCTGCAGCCATAGTTACAGAAACAATGTAAGGGTGCTTAAAATTTTTTGTAATATACCTGTGCATATATGAGCTAGAACCCTACTAGCAACACATTTTTATGTACCTCTATATAATTTTTAATACAGTGTCTAACTATAGAATGCTTCTGACAGTTGTATCTATTATCGTTTAGAGTATATTGGATAGTAATCTGAATTATAACTACGTACATGTTTATGAGTTCATAGCCACCTGAAATTTTATTGATCACTCATATACTGTGCTGATTCAGGAGGGCTTTCAATTAGGACAAATTGTCAAACAGGTAGATTTTAGCATTGGACTTCATCCGTAGGTAAAAGTATTTCCTCTTTACTCCCTTATAAGGATTCAACTTTAGAGAGACAAGAAAGTTAACAAACAATTAACATATTTTATTTCAGACAGTTATAAGATCTAGAGCATGGATAATTCTTCAATATCTCACAAATTTTTTTAGGTGAAAGTTAACCAATAATCTTTGGATCTTTGGTTCTTGATTTTCAGCAGACAAACTGAATTATATATATAAAAATATAATTATATATAATATATAATATAATAATATATAATATAATTATATATAGATTATATATATTCTGCTTTTCTAGATAGGAGGTTAATTGAAAGCAAAAGTCTATATGTTCTCATGTGTACATACATGCTAAAGATAAACTTTAAGCTTATGCTTTATAACTTAGCTCATTAGACGGTAAAATGATCTCAATTGTTAGCTGACTTTCTTTGTTCCTTTAGTTCAGATGCTTTATTTTCTTTTAAAAATCAAGTCCTAATTTCCTCCTTTGATAGTCCTTTATTTAACATCACTGTTGGTGGAACTTTGAGATACAATCATGAGTCTATCCCTGCTCCGAGATTGCTCTTGACTCCAGTGAATGGTTAGAGGGCTATTGCAGTTGCCTGGAGAAGACCATAATTGTCCCCCAAGGACTGCATGGACAGAAGCAGTAATGAGCTACAGGAACACTGCCCACTTGACGTTTGTTTGCTTTGGAATTCTATTCCAAATCTCTTACTCACTCACTGGCTCTCTTACTTTTAGTCTTCCACTGTTTCTTGCTGTTGCATTCCTGTCTCTCTCTCTGTGTCCCTCTCTCTCATGCGTGCCTATTTTGCAGGTTGTGCTAGTGTTGGCACGGTTTGGCACTGTCATTTATTTCTATGGCATCAATCTCCATGGAATCTAGCCACTTAGACAAACACTTTATGTTAAATATAGGCCTGTGTAGGAAGAGGAGAAGCACATCTCTTTTGCTTCCTTCCCTCAAGATGCCTTACATGTAAGTGAAAGAGAGCGTGCATTGTTGTTATTATTGCCACATAGCAGAACTAAAGGAACTTTGCAGGAACAAAGAAGAGTCAATTGTGTTCTCTTAGATCATTCCTTCAATGATCTATGATGAGAGGTGACTCAGAAAAATAAGCTAATTTCCAACTTTGTCACCTGAAAATGAAAAGTTGCACAGTGCTTGCTCAAATCTCCCTCTCCCCATCCCTGGGTAATTGTATGAACTCCCAAAGAGACCTAGAGTTTCTTCCAGGGGCTTACATCAACCTAAACTTTATCATGCAAAACTGCCAATAAGATATTGGCAAGTACAAGTAATATTCGGAGCTGCTTCCTTTCCCCATGGAAGTCTGATGTGAGAGGGAGAGCAAGGTTGTGCAAAGAGCAAGAGTCCTGGCAGCTTCCCCAGGACCACTATCTGGCAAGAATTGTACAGAATTTACGGCTGAGATAATAGGGAGGTAGGCAGGCTGAAATGTTGAAAGAATTTCAGGAAAGGTGAAAGGGGTCCCGAGAAAATGTCTTCATATATAAGCTCCCTCCTCACAGGGCATAAAATGATTGCATTTGTTTCAGGAAGGAGATCATGCAGATGAGGGCGCGTGGATGGGGAAACCTGCAGACAGAAAGGGAAGACTGGATGAGTGTCTGAAGTTCAGGACTCACTTCCTTGACAATTTTAATATTTTTTACTTGATTTTTATTCCCACCCCCCACCCCCCCCCAGAAGAGTTCAGTGAGTAGTCCTAAGTGAGTCAGGAAGATAATTTTGATCTTGGTTTCTAGGAAAGCATAGCATCAAAACCAATTTTAGACGATACTAATATTTCAGAACTGGATGACTTCAATGCTTGCAATGGCATGATAAACTGAAAAGTGTTGTGTGGTGGCTATATAATCATTTGTTGATTCAAGGATTAAGAATATAGGGGTGGAGTTTAGCCTGTCAATCAGATCATAGCCAAGGAGGCCTCTATGTGGGCATGGCCTTTTCCTGAGAATCCTGGGAAATCTGGAGGTATTTCCTCCTGTGATCTGGAGACTCTCTCTCTGCACTCTCCCTTGGAGATGCTCTACTGACAAGACACATGGCCCTACGCTGATAGACCCTATGCCCTGGGAACTGGAGGAGCCACTTGGAGACCCCTGCCAGGGCTGAGATGTTTACAACACTACTGGATCCAAGGACATTCTACCCACTGGCTTGTGATTGTCCTGCATTTGGCAGGACATGCATTCTTGTTTGTGTTTCATGAGTCTGAAGAGTACTTTATAAATTGCTATCAGACATATGAGCTAATATCAGACTTATGGACTTGATCTGGACTGGGCTGGGATGTTTCCTCAATGTTCAATTGTTCTTTTATTTAAGCTTCTTTCTTAGTCACATATGCTTGTTTATGAATTTGTTTCTCTAGTCTACCCAGACTAACACATGTTGTTTAACATTCCAACACTTTAAACTCTTGTATCAGTCAAAATCCCTGAAAATAGTAGTGAAATTATTTTTGATTTTTTGTTTTGTACAGAGAAATACTAAAGAAGAGAATTCAGCATGACACAATGAAACAGAGTATAGTCATGCCAAGGGGTGTGTTTAGAGTACTATTGACACACAAACATGAATAACCCAAGCTTAATGAACACATCTACTACTTAAAATAAGCATAAAGAATAAAAATGACACCATAAATTATATTGAAATTATGTCAGAATCATTATTTTATTAACAAATAGGAATTATTCTTGCATTCATTTAGTCAACAGAAATACAGAATGTAATTTATGTCAGATTTTTTGCCTGGTACAGGATGTAAAATACATATGGATCGGATTTCATTAAACCAGTGATATCCAAAAATATGATAAATATTATGATAAAGAGGGAATATGCGTTCATTCATTCAAGAAGACAAACTATGTTGAACATGTACTACCCCAGATTAGGTTTGGGAAACTTTATGGGTACCTGACAGGTACAGTGCCATAGGACTTCGTATACCAGTGAAAAAGTTCAGGGTTCTCTAGAATTTTAGGGGGAATAAAGAAAGTTTCCTACAAGAAAACACTTGTGCACATCCTACACAGCATTTGCTGTCGAGTGGAGTCCAATTCATGACAGCCACTTATGAATCAGAGTGGACCTTCTAGGGCTGATTTTTTTTCAGGAGCTCGACCGACTTTCCTTCTAAGATACTGCTGGGTGGAACTGGCCCTCAGATCTTTGTGAGCACTGAGCACATTAACCATTTACACCTCAGGACTCCAAAGTGCAGCATCAGAATGGAAGAACTGATCAATAAACAAGTGTGCAAATAAAGAGGAGTGTGTGTATGTGCGGGGAGGGGCACTTTAAGGATAACCTTTCTGAATTCTGCCTCTTTGCTTGTTTAGTTTGCTTGCTGTTATTTAATAGAGAAATTTCATGATTATTGTGAATACTTTTAGTACTTCTGTGAAATCGAGAATGATAAATATAAAGGTCAGTAGGCAAAAACTGAGTGCAATGGGTCCGTTCTAAGAGTAGTAAGAAAATGGCATGGAAGATGGCCATATCTTACCACCTCTGGTTTCACTAGGAGGAAGGAGACTCTAATCCCATGTTCTGCCCAAGGATAATTCCTATGGATCTGATATGCCTCTCTAGTCTCCATCCTTCTTGATCTATTCTGACGAACTGTCTCTCCCACGGCATTCTACTTCTTTGGGTTTGACAATCTATTGAAATGTCCACACAAAAATCACAGAGAATATCCAAGATTAGAGGAACTTCTGCCCCATTCACACAAAAATCCTTTAACACTAATAAATGTCCAAAGGAAAGCCCATTGTATAAGCCAGTCTCCTGGTCAAAGGCATTTAGCTTTACTTGGTCCACAGGCCAGGAAGCCCCCCACTCTGTCTCAGTAGAGTCTTGATGCTGTTCCTCTGCCCTATCTAGTGATTTGGGGTCCTGGTGACTCTTCAATCTTGATGATAGTAGAAAGCCTGCTCCATTCTTATAACCAGGGCAATGACAAAACTGACCAACTCCCAAGTGAAAATCCTCTACACCTTACTTGCAAGCTCTTATCTAGCTAATGTATGAAAACTTTCTTCCTAACTAGAGGGAATATGGCTAGAAGAGGCATAGCAAATAATTTCATTTGAAAGCAAGTAGATTATAAGGTTAAAATCTTTTTTTTTATTAATTCATTTTATTGGGGACTCATACAGCACTCATCATAATGTATACATACATACATACATACATATGTTGTGTCAGTAGTTACATCTTTTCTGGGATGGGGTGGGGTTCTTTTTTTTTTTTTTTTGATTTGGGAGAAGTAAGCCAGTTTTATAGGGGAAGCAAGCTTAGGCAATTAGCATATCGTGATCTTCAAAATTAACAAGTGAATGGCAGCACAGCTGCAAGTCAGGCTTCAGAGGCCAGGTCTGTTTACAGTTACAAAGGCGACAAACTACAAACCCCAGGCAACAAACTGCAACAGAGTTCAGGCATATCCGGCCTGTAGCCAGGTCAAGCATGTCTGTGTCGGATGGTTCCTGACAGGTCCCCCTTTTTTATTTTTTCAAGTAATATCCCCCCGGGAACTCCGCCTGTTTTAGGTTGTCAGGACACACACTCAGTCCTTACCCGTCATCGGTCAATGGCCTTCTAATGTCACCATGGTCTGTCTTAGGTTGGTAAAGAGTGCTCCTGATCTTACCCATCATTGGCTGTCAAGTTCAGCTCATGGAGGCAGATGGTCTTATCACATACTAGTCATGTGTGCCACTCTGTTCAAGATCGCTCATCTCCAAGCGACAATAATGAACTTGCAGGGGCCTTGCTTGAATGGTCTCAATCTGTTACTTAATAAATGCCATGAGGTTGTTGAGTAATACTGGCCGTAATGAAAGCAAAAGCAATAAACTAACGAGGGGGCCCCACAGTGGCAAGAGGTAAGGCAACAGTCCATTGAGCCCGGTCCACAGTGGATTGGTGGTCAACTCCTTTCTTCTCTTCTCCGAGTCTTCTTGCAGCCGCTTGATTTTGTCTCTTACGATTCCAGATTTGTTGGCATAAAGACAGCATCTTTCCTGTAAAGCCAAACAAATACCTCCCTGCTCTGCAGCAAGTAAGTCTAAACCTCTTCTATTTTGTAATACTACTTCTGCTGAAGAATCTACCTGATCTTGCAAATCTTGTGTAGTGCGTGATGAGGCCTGCATATCCGAGATTAGCTGCCTAGATAACTTGGTATGTTGCAGTTCCAAAGGCCACTGCAGTACTGGTCCCTAATCTTACAAATAGGTCACCTAGTTGCACTGCTCTTTAGCTCTTCCTGCCATGTAATCAACAGCAAGGATAGGGACAGGCTCGTTTCCAGGAATAATATCTATGTCTGGAGGGAGAAAGGCTAGCACACATAACTCTGTCCAAATGCTGGATAACTGGGTAAAAACCCTATTGCTGCCACAAACAAAAACTGAACTATTAAGGGCACATAAGGAGCCCATATCATTAACAACACTAGAACAAGAAACAAATCCCACCACTTCTACAAAATCTCACAAGTATTGTTCAGGACTCTTCCTCTTCCTCCCTTCTTGTATTTATCCCTGTGGGTGTGGGATGTTGGCCCCTCCCCCAGCCTGTTCTCTGCCATGCCCACTTCTAGAGAGGGAGCCCATCTGACTCTGGCTGCTTCCAGCTCTGTAGCTCTCTCTTTTCTTGCATCCTTCCATGCATCC